>JAMKCH010085811.1:0-59560 GCA_023653785.1 Ophioderma brevispina | reverse complement strand
CCAAGAGACATGCAAAAACTGCCGTTTTAAGGGTTAACCGTCGATATTAACACGGGTTAGTGAATAGGGCGTTGCAATATGCATTATTGCTTCTAGCAATCCCCAAACAGCAAGCTTGTTTCCCACGGTTTAATTAATAGGCAGCTTAAAGAACGTGTAGGGCTTTCATTTATCAAGTAGAGAACACCACTATAGACACAAATCAGAACAAGCACCTTTAAAGATGAAAATTGAATTAACCTGCATTGGGTTTTTCCAAACTATAAATAGAGAAATAGACCTATATGGGAGTTGGGCAAGTACAAACCAGGTTTTCATAGCATATAAACAAGATCCATGACATTAAATTTAATATATTTACATTTATAACTAGGAAAAACAACAGTAAGTTAAAGGGTATCATCCCGTGTATCATTACAAGAAATGAAATAGAGTATTGTCTAATGTTACTACAACTCAAAAGATAAATAATTGAAAATATATGAAAATAATGAAACTTTGTCAAATAATGAAATGAATGAAATCCGACCTCGTCACATTTTAGAAATCTCCAACAGGGAAACTAAGAATCAGCAATCAATTTCCATGGCCTTATTAACAATCATTTTAATTGAAAAATACAAAACTATGAATGGGTCTTAACCATTGCAAATTTCACGGGCCTTTTTCTGTGGTAACACTTCTATAATTCACCAATTTGATGAAGGGTAAGTGGCGTAATGATTTCCAAATAGCAGAGAATGTTAAAATTGAACGCGGGTATTTGTGGAAGGGGTTTATAACAAACATTCAGACTCTGTGTAGTGAAACTTTGAACCAGTTTCTTTCTTTTTTCAATTACGAGCTTTCAATTTTTGGAAATCTCGTGATGTTTTGGAAGTTAACCAATTGTGTCTACGGGATTTGTCTACTAATGATCACTACTTGAAAAGGGAAATAAGTCATCAACCAGATAAACTCAGGGATGTAATTTTGTATGTAACATGCTTTAACACAATTGGAATTACCTATCGTCTGTGTCAGAGGGGTAAGCCACTGACACTGATGATTTGATATGTCATGTCTGGTAATTCTAAATCACTGGCCACTCTGTATGAAAAAACGAGCAATCAAAGGTAGTGAAAAAGTTTTGTGGGATGGAATTTAGTATTTGCCACCACTTAAAATTCTTGGACCTTAACATGCGCTTATTCCGTTAATGTTGCGGAATCGTAGCCTGTGCTGTGTGTGGCAGAATACTGAATTCTTTCCATTTTTGTTTAAACAAAAGCTTTTGTTTTTTATATAAGTTACAAAGTTTCCAAGCTATAACTTACGTCAACATTTACACGGCACGATCATGCATGCTCAGATGTTGTCTATTCTAGATTATAGTGTCCCCATCAATAATCATCAGTGTTGATGATGTGTTGTGAGAAAGCATGCTATGACATCTGCAGGTCGTGATAGTTCTGAGTGGAGAGTGGAGCTATGATCATGGGATGTACGAACAACATGAACAACGGCCGCAACGCAATTATAAACACGATTTGATACACACTAATAAGTGACGTCCTCACAAGTATAAATCACCTACTACTTAATCTGGATTGGAACTGGAAATTGGAGTCTCAAACAAAAACGTTTTATGACAGTTATTACCATTTCGACCAAGAAAGCGACGAGAAGTTTCAATAATTCTGCATCATGTTTCTGTGTGGTACGACCATTTCATATTAAACTTTATTGAATCCGTTTAAGGAAAACATTCCTGTTTCCGACTATCATGTAAAGGAACTTTTGACATCCATTCGGTAAAAATTGTCTCCCTTTGGTTTTTTTTGTTCTTCAAGATTTCAAATGGAAATGTAAAGTATAAATCAAGAATGAGATTTTAACCCACAGATGATTTTGAAGTGTCACAAATGGTTTGCAACTATATTCAGGAAACAGATGATAATGAAATCGACCTCGTCACCTTTTAAAATCTCCAACAGGAAAACTAAGAATCAATTTCCATTGGCCTTATTAACAATATTTTAAATTGAAAAATAATATAAAATATGGAATGGCGTATTAACCATTTGCAAATTCACGGGCCTTTTTGATGGTAAACATTTCTATATTTCACCAATTTGATTGAAGGTAAGTGGCGTAATAATTTCCCAATAGCAGAGAATGTTAAACAATGACCTGGGTTCATTGTGTGAAAGTGGTTTATCAACAAACATTCCGACTCTGGGTAGTGAAAGAACCAGTTTTCTTCTGTTTTCAATTACGAGCTTTCAATTTGAAAATCTCGGGATGTTTTGAATTAAGACAATTGTGTCGACGTTTGATTGGTAATAATGACACTACTTGAAAAAGGGAAATAAGTCCATCAACCAGGTGAAATCAGGTATGTTATTTTGTATGTAGATTGTAAACATGCTGTAAAGAAGCAATTACCTATTGTCTGTGTCAGAGGGTTATACCCCACTGACACAGATTTGATCTGTCATGTCTGTGTATTTAAACATCCATGGCACATCTGTCATGAAAAACGAGCAATCAAATGTACATTGAAAAAGTTTTGTGGAGAATTTAGTATTTCGGACCACCACTTAAAATTCGGCACCTTTAACATGCGCTTTATTCAGTTAATTGTTGCCGAATTCGTAGCCTGTGCTGTGGCAGAATACTCGAAGTCTTTCCAGTTTGTGTCACAACAAGCTTTTGTTTTTATAAGCTGACAAGTTTACAAAGCTATAACTTACGTCAACATTTACACGGCACGATCATGCATGCTCAGATGTTGTCTATTCTGATTATAGTTCCCATCAATAATCATCATGTGTGATGTGTGTGTTGGTACATTCACTGAATGACATATGCCAGTGTCTGATAGTTCTGGAGGAGTGGGCATGATCATGGGATTTGTTCCGAACAACGATGAACAACGGCGCAACGCAATTATAAACCCGAGTGATACTACACTACTAGTGACGTCCTCACAAGTAAAAATAACCTAACTATTAATCTGATTGGAAACTGGAATATTGGCGTCAAACAAAAAAACGTTTATGATCTTTATTAACTATTTGGACCAAATAAAGCGCCGAAGAAGTTTAGTTAATAATTCTGCATAATGTTTCTGTGTGGTCGACCAGTTCTCATATTAAAATATGAATCCGTTTTTTGACGGAACCCATCCTGTTTCCGAACTCTCATGTAAAGGAACGTTTGAACATCCATCGCGTCTAAACCAATTGTTTTCAATCATTTCAAATGGATGTAAGTATAACTCAAGAATGATATTTTAACCCACAGATGATTGAAGTGTCACAAATGGGGACAACTATATTCAGGAAAAAGCTGTGAAAAAGAGAAAAGATCTTTCTTGACGGACTGCCCTCAACATCGTAGCGGAAATGCGAATCAATTAAAATCCAGAAACTTCCCAAATATTTTCCTTATCTAAATCAGTATATTTTAACAAATCGCCCATTAAAAATGGATTGCACAGGTTAAACCATTCAAAATATGATAAAATGGCAACACATGACACGCAGAGGAAATGGTTAAGCTTGTCTTTCGAATATGAATTTACAAAGGTGCGCCACTGCTCAGCCATCGGTCCGTGGTGTAATGGTAGCACTTGGAATTTGAATCCAGCGATCCGAGTTCAAAGTTCAAGTCTAGGCGGGAACCGCGTTGATTTTTTTTTCTTCTTCTCACTTCCATTCTAATTTCTAATTTATTAGACATTTTCCAGTACGTTTTGATTTAGGAAGTTCATGAGGTTTTTTTCCATGTAGGCCTATATACACTGCAATAAAATAGCGGTGATAAAATTTTAACACCAAGACGGTCTAGTTTGGTGTTAGGGACCGTTCATTATTACGAGTGAGGGGGGCTGGGAGAATTTCCAAGTTGAGTTTGGTAAAAAAAGTACGCAACCCCCCTATTAACCAACAATGTACAATTACACACCCCCCCCCCCTACTGCAACATGAAAATTTACACAACCCCCCTCCCCCAATGCATAGAGTTCATATTAGTCTACAGGCCTAAAAATTGATGAAATGAGGCTAATTGTAAATTAGAAAAATGCGCGCGGGGCGCGCGGGCATTAACAATTTTAAACTATTATGATAAAAATGTGAGGTTATTTTTGGTCAAAAAACAGATGAACAGGACATCAACATTGGGGGGATGATCATATTGACAATCCCCTCGTCCAAAATGTTGAAGGATCCCCATCCCACCCCCCCCCCCGGATTTACGGCCTGTGCTGCCTGTGGACATGGACAATAACCCTTCTGATTTGTCTTGTTTTGTTGTCCTGTTAGTTTTAAACAGAGATAAGGGGAAAATGTGCATTTGTTATAAATCATCAAATTGGCAGAGAGGTAGAGAATTTAAATTGGAAAAAACAATTGGATATAGAACCACCGAACAGGTCAAGGGCAAGGTCACTAGAGGTCACAAAAAGTCAAAATGAGGTAAAAATACATAAAAGATGCAAAACAGTCCAAAATAGCCACTATATGCATGGAAAGCGGTAGAGAATTTAAAATTTGGAAAAACAAGTGAGATATGGAACCACCTACACAGGTCAAGTTCAAGTCACCAGAGGTCACGAAAGGTCAAATGAGGTCCAACTACAAGTTAAAAAATAATTAAAATGCAAAACTAGGTCTAAAATAGCCACAATATGCATGAAAGAGAACAATTAAATAACAGAACGGGTTTTACCTGTAGAAAAGGGTGTTTAATGAATATAAAGGGTATGTTATAAATAAAAGGAGTTTCAGCTTTGGCCTAATATCCGCAAATGATACAAGTTGGGAAATTAAATATGCCAATCAAAAGACAGTTACTAAGACATGGGCAAATTTACTAAGACATTACTAATGACATGTGGACACGCTAAGAAGAAG
Source organism: Ophioderma brevispina (assembly GCA_023653785.1). NCBI lineage: Eukaryota > Metazoa > Echinodermata > Ophiuroidea > Amphilepidida > Ophiodermatidae > Ophioderma > Ophioderma brevispina. The sequence goes on along the minus strand of JAMKCH010085811.1, from coordinate 54,659 downwards.
ACTAAGAGGAAAGGTGGTGGTCCTAAGAGAATTAAATTATAAACAACACTCCTGGTGTGAGATTACATATCAGGGTCAAGGGTCATATCAGTGGTAAGTAATTTAATGTTTTGTACTCGTATTCCCTTGAATTGCTATCATATGGATTTCTTTTATTGGTTTTGGACCCTTTGAACAATGGCTACCAACCGTCCTCTATTTTCAATAATTTCAGCTGTATTAAACTATTATTGATTCAGCGATTTTAGGAGATTTTTAATAGTATAGAAAAAAAGAAAATAATGGTGAACTACGAAAGATGCTTATGTATAAACGCGAGGCCTCTGCGACTGAAATTTAAGGTATTTTCAATGGTGTAATAGAAAGAGCATTCCTTGAAATCCTTTTTTTTTTACGGAAACTAAAATTTAATCGTACGATATTTCATTTTTAGGAAAGGTTTTCTGCCCAAAACATGGGTTTTTTCAATGGAAAGCGTTAATCCAACGAATTCTAACCGATTTTATATGTAAAAACGCGAATCTCCTGGTGATTTGAATTTAAGTCATTTCAATGTTTAATAGAAAGAGCATACCTGGAAAATACTTTTTCTACGGAAAGTAAATTGTCCGTAAGATATTTCATTGTGATAGGTTTTCTTGTCACTCCGTCATGTATAATCTTGTGCGAAATTTTTGGGGCACTTGGTCATAATGGCCCTTTCCCCGCGGGCTCCCCTATATCCATGTTGGCTGATATTGGTACTGTGAGGGAAGGTGCTGTATTTTTACCTCACATTGCTTGGTGGGGGCGGGAGGGGAGGACACAAAGGTTAAATAAATGTTAACCTCAAGAAAACATGTACGAAATAAAAATATCTCTCATAGGTAGTAAAAACGGGGGTTCAGGAAACTTATTGTCCTATGCATATGAGAGAAGGAAAAGGTAAAAAAATCTGAAAAAAAGAAAAACAAAAAAAGACCATAACTTCGAACGTACTTCAAATAACCCCATTTTCTCAGGAAATGTTCGAGGAACAAATAATTATACGCATCTTTGGGTGGGCCAAATCAGTTGTCTCTTCACTACATTAAAGTTATCACTACCAGTTTGGTAGTGTCCGGTTTGCTATAAACAGATTTTTAGTATTGTAGAAAAAGAAATAAGGGAAATTTGAAAGATGCTATATGTAAAAATGCGAGCGTCAGCGACAGGGATTTATAGAACATTTCAATGTTTAATAGAAAGAGCATATTGAACTTTATGATCGTTGAGGACCCTTTAGGGTACCCACATCTTTATTTTGCGTTAACATTACAGTTGGATAAAATGCAGTTGATTTCGAGCGTTTTAAAGATTTTCAAGTATTTTAGTTTTAGCAAGTGGAATCTGAACTATTTTATGTCATACGGAAAACATTTTCTCCTTTTAAGAGCCCTTAGGTTCCCAAAGAGTTCTAATTATTTTCAAAAAATTTGCAGTGCATTAAACAATTCATAGTGATTTTCATTGATTTGTCATGTTTGCATATTTTAGTTAAAGCAAAGCGATTTTTTAAAACTATTTTATAAGTGTTAAAATTCAGGATTTTGATGGGACTAATTTAGGAGATTTAAAGTGTTGGTAGAAAGAGCCACATATTGAAATACTTTTCTCCCGAGAACTAAGTTGTAAGGTAAAAAATATTTAAAAAAATTTTTTATGATAGGTTTTAGTCAAATAACAGTTAATTTTTACACGATTTCATTATTTTATTAGAACGAGGCGAATTCTAACCGGCGTTAAGTAATTCCGGATTTGAAGTACTCTATTTTCGCGATTTTTAAATGTTTGGTAGCCAAGAGCATATTTGGAAATACTTTTCTCTGCGAGAAACGAAGTGGTACGTAAAGATATTTAAGTTTGTATGACAAATTTTTATGCCAAAACCCGATATTTTTCAATGGGAGAGACGGCCACTAAATTGGTACCCTGGTTTAGGTTCACCAAGGAATAATTATGGTATGAAAACCATCAAAACAACTCATTGCGATGGGACGATGCCGGCGCTGTTTTGACACTGAAAAATTTCAGAAGCTACAGGACAGGACAGTTTTGTTTTTTTTGCATATTGAGGCCTTGCTATTTCCACGCTACCTGAGAAGAAAAATCGTTCATGGGCAATTAAATCATACCCTCTGAGATTAGGTTCACTTCTGTCAAAATTTAAATTAACGTTTTTTCTCAAATAACGTTTTGAGAAAAGCTGTTAAAGATTTGTATCATTAGAATTCCTTTTATGGTTTGGACCCCTTTGGATGCCAACATCTTATTTTCAACAATTTAACAGCGGTGTTAAATTTCAGTGTTTTAGGCGATTATTGAGTTATAGACCACACAAAAGGCTCTAATTTAAAATACTTACTGTATAACCGCGCGTGCCCTGGGTGAATTAACATATTTTACTCGCACAGTTTGTGCCATTGTCCAGCACATTATCAATTTTGTACAACGACTATAGGAAAGCGAAGCTGTATCAAACTTCGGCTCAGGGTTCTTTATTTTATATGGCTTATACCAAATATGGTAAATTTCTGCAGAGTAAAAAAGGAATGGTTAGATATGATATTTTGTTCCAATATTATGGCTATTTTATAACAAAATTTGGACCAAAAACTAGATAACAAATTAATGACATTGGGTATCTGTGACTTTTTCAACATATTTTAACAACAAACAAATTGTGGTGCACCCGAAATGTCTGAATTTATTGAAAGAACTTAAAACCATCCAAAATTACCAAAATAAGTTACAGATTTAATCTAAAAAATCTACAGACCCTGTTGTACTCATCGTACCATATGACCCGGAAATTAGTTCATAGGGATCACGCAATAGCCTTTTGTGTTAGTGTTAAAAAAAATACGGCGTGTTAAAACAATCATTTCAAGTACGCCTAATTAATATGGAAAAATGTAATACACCATGTCTTTAGATTCCTATTCCAATCATATTTAAATAGGTATGCACGGGTAATCATAAAGGAAAAATGATGGAAACAATGCAAATGGTAGACATTTTGTTAACAAATCCCACGGTATTCACGGTATTCAACCAAAAATCTTGATCCTTTCAAATTCTTACAATATCATTGGATAACGTTGTCAGAGCAAACAGTTCTATAGGGTAGTGATTGGAAATACACGTCACAGAGGATTAATAATCACTACAAGATTCTATAATAAAATCAGATTGAAACAAACACGAAACAGTTCGTGTCTCACATTGGTTCAGCGGGCAGACAGTGATTCGGATAATGAGGAACAAGTTCGAGCCCGGTGGTGATTTTTTTTTCTGAAGCCTTCCTTTTCTTGACAAACTTTAAAGCATTTATGTCTTCCCAAATTGAATACCAGTATGGCAGTATGGAAGAAACGTGAGGTTTGGTGACTTACAATTTATGTATTGAAGATTGGCTTAAAATAAATATTTCACTTGGAATTAAAGAAAGTAAAAAAAAGGGATTTACTTTTAGGAAGCGGGGTAAAAAGAAACTCATTCAAAGGGATTTTACTCTAAGGACATAGCGGGGTTTTTTAAAACGAAACTCATAAAATGCATCAAAGGGTTACGGAGGTTTTTTTATTCGGCACTATAACAGAAAAATTAATTGTATGGATAATAATATCATTGCTAGTTCTCTGTTGACGGAAATATCACTTTTTATAATATGACCTGGACCTGAACAGAATAGCTGCACAGAATGGCTTGGACATGAGTTAGGATGGCTTGGACTTGGGTTCTCATACCAATTTTCTGAGTCATACAAATTATTGACAGTAAGGTAACGTATATATTACAAGGATCAAATAAGGATTTGCTTTTGAGTATTTACAAATGAAGTTTTCTATCAACCCGTTTGTTAGCTCAATAACTTAGATCGCCTAGTGTAATGTCCATGACTGGTTGAGAATTTGTTTTTTTAATCCCATCAACATCGTGCACTAGGACAACCCAAGGAAAAAGATAATAAATTGGAATCACCCAGGACTATTACCTGGCGAACTAAGTGTTCTTATAAAAGTTTTCACAACGTTGTTATATAATACCCACACACCCTCCCCTCCCACCCCCACCAATCAATGTCTGGATTCTTCTCCAATGGAAAACCAGATTTTTGCAGTATTCAACTCACATATTTAACAAGCAAGACGAAAATAAAATCACACAAGAGGCAAAAAATGAAGGAAAAGGAAAAATACACACACACACACATACTTACTGCGCCGCGCCACGTCTAATAATAGTATAATTAAGATGACGAGCATAAGAAATTCAATAGCGCCCCCCTCGGTCTTGATAACAATGGATTTCTTTTCTTGGTTTTGGACACTTTAGACCCATGGCTACCAACGTTCTCTATTTTTCAATATTTCACAGCTGTATAAAAATTAGTGATTTTCAGCGATTTTAGGAGATTTTTAATATTATAGAAAAAGAAATTAAGGTGGTGGAACTCCGAAAGATGCTATATGTATAAAACGCGAGCTCTGCCGACTGAATTTAAGGCTTTTCAATGTTTATAGAAAGAGCCTTCTTGAACTCGTGTTTTCTTTAAAAAAACGGAAACTAAATTAATCGGACGATTGATTTCATTTTTTTAGGACAGGTTTTCTGCCCCAAACTGGTTTTTTTTTCAATGGAAAGAGCGTATATAAACGGAATCTTACGATTTATATGTTAAAAACGCGAGTCTCCGGGATTGAATTAAAGTCATTTTCAATGTTTAATAAGAAGAGCATACCTGAAATACTTTCTCTACGGGTATTTAAATTGTCCGTAAGATATTTCATTGTTACTGTTTCTTTGTCACTCCGTTTTTCATATACTCTTGTGCGAAATTTTTGGACACTTGGTCATAATGACCTTTCCCCGCTCCCCTATATCAATGTTGGCTTGTGATATTGGTACCGTGAGTGATGGTGCTGTATTTTTACCTCAACATTGCTTGGTGGGGGCGGGAGGGGAGGTAACAAAAGGTAAATAAGTTAACACTCAAAGAACAACATTTACGAATAAAAATCCTCCTCTCATAGTAGTAAAAAACGGCGGTCAGGAAACTTATTGTCCTATTTGCATATGAGCAGAGTAAAAAATCTGAAGAAAAATAGGGAAAATACAAAAAGACCATAACCTTTCGAACGCGTTACTTCAATAAACACCAATTTTCTCCGGAAATCGAGAAAAAATATATATACACATCTTTGGGTGGACAAAACAGTTGTCTCTCCAATACATAATTTATCACTACCAGTTTTGTAGTGTCCTTTTGCTATACAGATTTTAGTATTGTAGAAAAGAAATAAGGTGGAATTTTGAAGATGCTATATGTATAAATGCGAGAGCAGCGACTGGATTTAAGACATTTTTCAACAATGTTAATAAAGAGCCATTATTGAAACCTTATGCTCGTTTTAGACCTTTAGGGTACCCACATCCTTATTTTTGTTAAATTTACAGTGGTATTAAAATGCCAGTGATTTCGAGCGGTTGGTTTTAAAGGTTCAGTATTTTAGTTTATAGCCAGGTGAATTCTGAAACTATTTTAAGTCATACGGAACATTTTCTCCTTTTAAGAGCCCTTAGGTTCCCAAAGAGTATAATATTTGCAAAAATTTGCAGCTGCATTAACATTTCATAGGATTTTCATTGATTTGTACATGTTTTGCATATTTTAGTTACAAGCCAAAAGCGATTTTTAAACAATTTTATCCGTGTTTGTAAAATTCCGGATTTTGATGACTCATTTAGGAGATTTTAATGTTTGGTAGAAAGAGCACATATTGAAATACCTTTCTCCCCGAGAACTAAGTTGTAAGTAAAATATTTAAATTTTTATGATAGGTTTTATGTCACAAAACAGTAATTCTACACGATTTTCATTATTTTACTGTAGAAAGAGGCGAATTCTACCGTGTTTAATTTCCGGATTGAAGAAGTACATATTTTTCGCGATTTAAATGTTTGGTAGAAAGAGCATATTTTGAATACTTTTCTCTGCGAGTACTAAGTTGTACGTAAGAGATTTAAGTTTGTATGACAAATTTTATGCCAAAACACCGCTATTTTTCAATGGGAGAGGGAAGGCCACCAAATTGGTTACCCTGCGTTTAGTTCACCCAAATGAATCCTTAGGAATTTCTCTTACAAATCGCTCACTAGTGCCATCCTGTGATGCCTATTATGATGATTAACTCAGTCAAAAAGAATCACTGACCCATTCTTTCTAGGGGTGTACAGCGTTTTAACTCTAATACTCTGTGACCTTTGACCCGTTATGCACATGATCTGACCAAATAATTTTTAATTGATGTCAAAAATAAATCTTCATGTATTCTTTTGGGACACGGGCTTATTCTATTTGACGATCAAACCGGATCAGTGCACTCATTGGATTACACGCTTTTATTCCAGGGTTCGGTCAGAGTGTAAAATATACGATCACGGAAATAAAGCCCCGGGGGGGGGGGGGGCACTCAACTTTTTTTCCGGTAGGGATGTGCGGCCACGATTTCCGAACTTGGGGGTTGGGGGAAGGATTTTGTCTCTGAAAGTAGGGCTTGGGAGCTGACATTTTGAGGAAATTTGCAGGGCTGGGAGATGAAATCTGGCTAAATTCAAGCTTCTGAGCCAAAATTTTCTGAAAAGGGACCTTAAGAACTGAATTATGCTTCAACTGGGGGGTATTGGGACCGGCTGGAGAGACGTGAAAAGGGGGTCTTAAGGGCGCACACAACCGTTACCTCTTTTTTCAAATGTCGTTGCCCCCCCCCCCACCCCCCCCCCCCCCCCCCCCCCGTGGTGAATAATAAAAGCGTGTAATCCACTGGGCGCACTGAGCAGTTTAGTGTCGTTCGCCGAATATAATAAGCCTGGGGTGCCTGTGTTTTTTTTCTATCCATTTTGAAGAACATTGGGATTTAATGGCACGTACAAAGATTTGCACCAAATTCTGCATGAAAAAGGTTTTGCTACATAGTTCATCTCTTGTGCATTCGTCATAAGGCATTTAATCAAACCAAGAGTCGTACACTCGGAAAGAGACAATGAATATAAACATTGTTTCCAACTGTGCCTGATAATAGGGGGGCTATTGAGTCTTTATATAACGGTTTTGACAAAATTGGTCTACACAAAACAATACGGTTGGCTCCTATATATAATATAAAGTACTTTCAAAACACTAGTCGGCGAGCATTGGAGGCATTTTATCATTTGGAACCGTTTTATCTATTTTTTATAATAAAAAATGCGAGAGTCAGAGTTGCCATACACACACCTTTAAAATGCATCGTCACTCTGACTAGGTTGTCGAGTAGATGGATCTTACCGTACACTGTTTTCTTGTTTCTTTGTTTTTAGTCAAAATTTGACTCAAAAACAGGGTAAATGTGACCAGAGTCTTGACAAATAGGACTATATTCTGCGTCGATTTACCGGTTTTCAAGCAAAATTGGACTAAACAGTGTTTGTAAGATCTTTTTTGACGAGGCATTTTAAAGGTGCATATTGCTTGGTATACAGAGGAAATCAACGTTTTCGTAACACTATGAACCCGCACCTCAGGGTGCTTCTTAACACCAAACCCGACCGCTAACAGTTTCCGGCTTAGCCATTACAGAGGAGTGTAAATTGGGGAGGCAATTTCCTAAAGGCCGACTCATAGATTTCCTGATGAGGGGCCCTCAATTTCCAAAAAAATCGTGTTTTTTGCATGTACAAATGCTTTCCATATACTAATCACTGTGTGAATTGCTAAGCTTAAATCGAATTCCTTTATATAGAAAATCACAACTTTGTTATAAAATTCCGGATCCGGGATTTTGTTATACACAGTATCCTATGGGAACGTAATAACTACACATAAATGCTTACTGCATCAACACGAAAATCGATCATCTCAAATTTCGGAATTGTGCATTTTAGGTATTATCTTTAGTTCTAGTTGACTATTTTTATTATTACACAAAAAATAATATTTCGAAATCTCTGAGTCAGACTTTAAGGACACATATTTGATTGTTTAAAAAGTGCCTTTAAAAATTTCAAAAACAATAAGCTCAATTACATATATCATTCCGATCGTGTTTTGGCCCCCGAAGTACCTGGATATTGTATCACTTTCGATGAAAGGCTGCATCGTGCTCATTGTCGTCCTGAGAGTTCAGCTTTTAATCCATTTTATTCTAGAAACAAAATAATGCTATTTTAATGGATGACCCATTACTAGTTAGCACAGTTAAAAAGAATAGGACATTGCAATAAGCATTATTACTTTTATATGACCAACCAAACCACAAGTTTGTTTTCCATGATACTTGGCGATGAGTGTTTGCAAGTACCAGGGGCTCTCATATTAAGTAGACAACGCGATGGATAGACATAAATCGGACAACCACCTTTAAGTAACAAAATGTAGCGGAAGATCAAATAGTCGCAATAACAAAACATGCAGAGGAGAATAACGAAGCTATGTCTTACAAAAACTGTTCTTCCGAATTTATTTCCTACATGTTAGAAATGATTGCAATGTTATGAGATAGCTTGATTTGGGATTGTTTATTAAAAACCACAAAACGGTGCATTGTTTTTTTTTTAAATAGTATAAACTAAATACTTATGGCTTATATGCTCCCCCTTGTTATTAAAAATTTGACCAGGAATGACAAGGTGTATAACTTAACAACCTTATAAACCTTTTCATGGAATCTATTGTGACATACATTTCGACTAAATCAAAAACGGTCTTCTTCATTCAAAGGGATAAAGGCGATTTTCTGAGGATACAAACTCTATAATTTGCACTTGTTGTATAATACAACTGAAACATTTGCAGAGGTTTGTTGATCAAAGAAAGGAAAACCCCCAAATAAGTTTGCACTGCCTGCATGCTGTCCTGAGTGGCCTCATAAACAGATATTTGTCCAGCCACGATAGAAAAATACAAAGCAATAAAAAATCCCACACAGGCTAGCAGTATTGTGATTGTGAGGTGATGAATCCGGCCACCCCTCGTTTTACGGGGACAAAACCGGATTTAAAACTTTGGTTTTAACTAACTAACTAACTTACCTAATAACTAACTAACTAACATATTATGAAGATGGCTTTTATGGCTTATTCCCTCCAGGTTTGATTAATATATTGGTAAAATTGTTAAAAAATTGGGGGGGGGGGAGATTTTTTTTTTAATTTAAGGAAATTATCTTTTAAGCTTAATACACGTAAAATTTTGTACTCATGTGAGTAAAATTCACAGATCTTAAGTTGAGTAAAATCTTAGTCATTGTTGACTAAATATTAGTCATGTGGGTAAAATATACTTCAAGGGGGGGGGGGGGGGGGCCTTTGTTTTTTGGTTAAAAAAACAGGGGTTTTTACTCAACTTGACTAAGATTTTACTCAACATTAAGAGCTGGGTGAGATTTTTTACTCAACATTTTTTGGAGTGTACATTAAAGGTGCATTTTGTGAAATAGAGTTTGCTAATATTAAGAAAAAAAGTGAAAAATTTCACTCCCCAAAAAGAGTGAGAAAACTGCAAAAACCATTCCAAAAGAGTGTTTGTACTTAAAGAGGAGCGAATTTACAGGGGGGGGGGGGGGGGGGGGGGCAGGTATTCAAAGGTGGATTGATGCGTGAAAAACCCCATGGACTTCCGAACTGCCACCCTAAACGAGTATTTCACCGACTAAAAAAAACATCCCTAAACACGCATTTTGTATGGTTTTGCACCATAAAAAAGTCTTTTTGTTAGTTTGCCACCCTAACAAGTAAGCAATGTTTTGTGTTGATAAACATACCCTTATGATTGGATTTGCTCATGTGATTGACTTAAAAAATTACAATATTTTTTGATATCGCGTACATCACCAATTCAGGGTTCGAAAAAAAAAACATCCCTTTTTTCCATATTTTGCTGTTTTGACACCTTAATCGAGTACGCGCGTACATCGCCTGTGAAAAAGATACCCTTTTTACGCGTTTTCTGGGTTTCACAGCATATTTTTTATCCACCTTTGAATACACAGTTGCCCCCCCACCCCGGGGGAATTCCACTAAGAGGCCAACTCACTCCAAAAAAAAAGTGAATTTTCACTCATTTAGTGTTGTCTTCGTTTAACTCCTCAAAAGTGTTGTTCCTCGTTAAACTCCTCAAACGAGTGGAAATCCACTCTTTGGAGTGATTTTTGCTCTTTGAGTGAAAATCCCTCTTTTTAAAGTGCAACGAGGATTTCAAATAACAGGTGTCCCTAAAAAATGTGAAAAATTCTGATTTTTGCCTTGCCCCCCCCCCCCCCCCACCCCCCCCCCGTGATGTAAGACTTTCCATCAAAAATATCCCATCTGAAAGGATTAAGCTGAGAACTGTTTCTTGAGTACAAAATGTACAATTTCTAATTTCGTATAGGAGCCAAATTGAATTCAGCCTATGTTTTATATTGAAATATAAGCAAGGTAAAAATCCCTGTTTCTCTCTTTTAAGACATTTCTGTAAGCCAAATACAAGGTAAGAGATCTATTGAGGGTCTAATCTAAATGAAAATCACTGATATGACACAATATCTGGTGCCTCAAAATCTCTCATTGCCACCTTTAAGTGGAGTGGGGGGGGGTTTAAGAGTTTCAATCTTTTAAGAGTGAAATTTCACTCGTTTAGAATGAATTTCACCCTTCAAAGTTGTATTATTTAAAAAAAAAAGCTTATTCACAAAATTTGAGTTTTATCCTGAGCTTGTGGTTTTGTGTTTGAGCAAAATGCTTGTTCCACGATCCCATAGATATTGGCTGGAATTTCTGTCCCTCTATGGACAGAAAATACAAAATTGGAAATTTCTTACATATACGACCAAATGTGCACGTAAGATCGGTACAAATTCCGTAAAATTCGGGGGGGGGGGTGGGGGAGGGGGGAGGGGTAGCGAGGTTGTGGATTCACAAAATGCCCATTTATCATAACAATGAACATGTAATTGAAGAGGACAAGGGACATAGCTCACTGGGACTACATTTCTGTCAATGCTACAAGTCAAATCACCTTTTAATCACCACAAGCCACATTAATATTAATAATGTTATAATTAAAGGGGGAAAATCATTAGTTGCTGTGTCCATTAGATAGAAGGGGCATGGACCCATAGATTTGGATCAAGAAGGGGTTACAGGTCAAAATAGGCCAGGGTAGAACACACCACAGCGGTACATATTTTAAGGAATCTTATGAGCAGAAGCACTCAATTGAGTACAATGATGGGCTGGGTCGTGCGCAAACCACAAATCAGACAAATTTATTCCAATTGTATAATTTGCTATTGACACAGATAACTGATAATGTCACATACTCAACCTGAATGAAATTGCGGGTGTAGTTTTTTTAATTTTTTTTTTTTTTTTTGTTTTTTTTTTTTTTTTTTTTTTTTTTTTTTTTTTTGTTTTTTTTTTTTTTTTTTTTTTTTTTTTTTTTTTTTTAAACACAAGGGGTCATCATAATGTGAACGAACTGATCATTTGGCACTTTATCTCCCCCCACCCCCCCCCCCTAGTAGGAATTCTGGCCAATGCAACAAAAGGATTTGGGTTCTTACCCAGGATGAAAGTCGTAGTAAGGACAAAAAGATTGATCGTTTTCTTCACCTCAGTTAAATGTTGTACAGGATCAAGGAAAAAAACTGACCTCTCTCTACACACTGTTAAAGTAAGTAGAACATTTTATACTTATAGGGCCACTAATGTGAAAAATGGTTTTTTTTTTGCACAGAGTTATTGTAATATAGATATATGTCAGTATTAATCATTATACAACAATATATCAAACTCAGGGTACCAAATTAGGGTATTAAAATGCATCAAATCCACATATTTAGCAACAGAAAGGACTGACCTCAGATGACCCCCCAAAGGACCTTGTTTGACCTTGAAGATGATTGATGGTGACGTGGTTCCATATCTTAAAATATATCAGTATTTAATTTTAAACATTTATGCAAAGTTTCATGCTTTTATAAGAAATGCACAATTTACCAATGATATGTCCCACATCTGCTTAAAATATGTAGGGGGTAATGTATGATGTTGAAGATATTTGTTCAATTCATGCACTAGCAAACTTTCCAATTACTTCCCTTGTTCTACAGTTGTTCCCATTCGATCAGTGCTATTCTTATTTTGAAATTCGTTTCTCCCCTTTGTCGCTCCATTGCTCTGTTCTTTCTTGCAAGTTCAGCACGATTTCAAGAGGATGTTTCATCCCCAATTATGTTTTTTGACTAAACATGGTTCAATGTCCTCTAAAGTGAAGTTTTCGCAAACGTCATCCTTAAATTGGCATGCGGATGGAAGTCTCTGCTCCTTTTAGAACTCTCTTCACAGCAATATGTTAACAGCAGCCAAATGTATCAGTCTTTTAGGTCAGAAGTCAATATTAACATGTGTGTATTTTGGTTTTGCATTTCTCTTCTAGGAAGGATATAAATTTTACATGACCCCCCCTACTCCTACAAAAAAAATTACATCACCCCCTATTTGGCCAATTAAATTTACATGGACCCCCCTATATTTTTCCCAGCCCCCCCTCCCTGTCGCATTAATGAGCGGTCTCTGTTATGCCGGGGGGGGGGGGGGAGGAACCTGTACATGAGCCCGGGTAACCGCACGAGTTCAAGGGTCGGCGCGGACGGTGGACCATGAGACCAGAAACGAATGTAATGGTACCCTATCTGAGACCAGATCTGTTCGGGAGCTTTCGGGACGGTTCAATGGATACCATTCCGAGATTCCAAATAGGGACACCCTATCGAGACCCATCAGGGCCAGGCAGTGTTATAGAATTTTAACCTGGGATTTTAACTCCATTTGAAGCCTCTTTTATGGACTTTTTATCTGTTTTGAGCATGATATGAATGCAAAAATCATCATGCTAACAGATTCCTGCTGATTTTATCTTTTTTACACTACCTGAACTGAAAGTAAAATTTGATACCCTTATGTGAGACTGACAGAGACATAGGTAGCTTAGTTGAATTTTATTATATCTCGAGACCTGCCCATGAGGTCTCGATTGTGTTTTTCTGGCGAATGCGATAGGTAGTGGGTTACCAAAGATTCACACCAGATATACGCATCCACTAGGTTACACTCTCTTCCCGCTCCCCAGTTTCTCGTGTTGAAAATTAGGATTTAACACCGTCGTCCGCTCGCTTTACTCTTTGCCACCTCCCCCCACATTTTAATCCATGTCCTCTATTTGTGTGGTATCCCAGTTCCATCAACCCCCCTATGAAGCAAAAAATACAAAATTAAAAACATTTTTTACTAAATAGACGTTACAAAATCATGTTAACACCAAAGTTTGGTGTTAATTAAAGGTGCAAAGGGATCCATATTTTCGATATGTCGTGATTTCAGATAAGATTGGATGCTCACTAGCGCCTTACATGTTAGCATGGTTCTAATACAGAAATAAATTAAAATGAAAAACAGAAGGCGGATTTGTATATGCGCATGCTTATATTTCAATAGAAAATATGGATGATGAATATCGTATTGCTCCTATATGAGATTAGAAACAGTTCGCACTATTAATCTTTTACAGATGGGGATATTTGATATAAGTGAATAAAGCTTTACACCAGGGCCAAAATAGAATTTTGACATTTTTTCGGGGCAATGTTATTTGAATCTCTCGTTGCCACTTAACACCAAAGGGTGCGGTCCCGCATTGCTTCCAGTTGAGAGTGTGAAAATTGAAATTTAAAACATGGTCCATTTGGCACATGGCAGTTCACATTTTGTTTTTTTTTAGAAAGTTTAAATTCCAAAGTTTAAATCCGGTTTTTTGTCCCCGGACAACGAGAGATGGCCGGGATACACCTCGCACCTCGTTAATAATATGCTGTGTGAGGAAGTTAGAAGTTTTGAGTAAAAGATAATTGACCGGATGCCCTTCTGATGTGGTTTGTAAACTTTTGTCACCTAGCTAGTGTATCTGGCACCAAATTTTTTTTCTTAATATAACACTACATGCTGGTGATTTAACACCGAAATGTGTAGGCTAAATCTAACCACACCAGTGGGTGCAGTCCCGTATTAATTCCAGGAGGGAGTTAAGATCAACACCCTAGTGTTAAAGTTAACACCCCAGTTTGCAGTGTTACATGCTTGAAACATCATTACGGTGTTAATACCACCATATTATGTTATATTAACCAACGATTTTGGTGTTATAATGTATGATATTACACTACTTTTGTTTAATTTTACACCACATGTGGTGCTAATTATTTACACTGCTTTGTTAATTAACACTCTCCTGGAAATCAATACGGGACTGCACCTCTGCTGGTATTAATAACACCAAACTTTGCTGATTAAAAAACTTAAGTGACCAAGGGGTTTCAATCCAGTGGTGCCCAAGCGGGGGGGGGGGGGGGGGGCGGGTACATGGGACCCCCCCCCCCCCCCCCCCCAACGGAAACCATTTCCCGCGGGAATTTTTGCACGAAAATTATCCCACATGGGAAGGGTCACAAGACAACCCCAATCAGAAAACAAAAATGAAATTTGTTATTTTGGCGCAAAATTAGGGGCAAAACAGTGTTTTCAAAACACGCAAAAAAAACATTGGGAAAAAAGATGGAAAATTCAAATTAGCCTTGGGCTACCCAAACATTTTGAAAACTTATTTTTTATGTTGATATGCATTTAGGAACACCCAACTTTAATATATTTAACACAAAACTAGCAGTTTAGGGAATCCTGTATTTTTTACGGGTGTTGCAAAATAACGTATTTTCCATAGAGTTTGTACAGTACGGTTTGGCAACATCCATGATGAAATTGTTGTTTTCAGCACATAAGGGTTATTGTTTTTAATGTTACTAATAATTGTTTACTGAAGTATGTTGGAACTTATATCAGCAAAAAAAATTTGCTTTGGTCTTGGTTTCTTTTCCTATTTTTAAAAATATTCTGAAATGACTTCCAGTTAGTGCCCAAGGGGGGGGGGGTCCATGGGACCCCACTAATTAACTCATTAACGGCTTGGCCGATTTTAATTATTTTGGTATGAACGAAGCGAATTTTAAAGTCAGACAATTAACAAATTTCGGCGCAAATCCCACGCGTAAAGTGCGGCCAGCGTGAAAACAAATTTGGGGGTCCCCAGGAAGGGGGAAAAAAACCCCCCCCTGTCACTTAAGTGTTAAGATTTATATTTTTAACGTCTGATATTTTAATAGAAAATGCTTATTTTGTTATTGTTCGAAAAAAAAATGGGGGCGCTTCTTCTGCACTTAAAAATTCCTAATTTTACCAGACTTCCGTTTTAAAGTACGGTAAACCCCAATTAATCAATAATCTTCACGATAAATAGCTTAAGGAATTACAAAATACAAAGAATATTGTAATAGAGATTGAGAGTAGGAGAGTGGAGCCGGAGGAGGGGGCAGGCCACTCAACTTTCTGGGTAGATATGTGATTGCAACTTCCAAACTTAGAGGCTTGGGAACTGATTTTGTCTATAGAGACTGGAAATGAGGAAATTTGCAGGTTTTGGAACTAAAAATTCGGCTGTGAAATTAAGGCTTCCTGATGTCAAAAAACATTTCCCAAAAGGGACCTCAAGAAATTGAAATATGCGTTTCAACTGGAAGTATAGAACTCAGATACGTGAAAAGGCCGGGGTTTTGGAAAGGAAAAACCCTGGGTATTGGAAAGGGAAACCACATAGCATGGTAGTTGGGAACAGTAGACCCTCCATGGGGGTATTGTAATTGGGAAGGTGAAATAATAATTGCACATTTTTTTTATCCACATCGGGGAATTAAAATTGACATGGACACCTGTACAACTGAAATGACCCTTTTTTTTATTGATTTTTGCTGTTTTTAGCCTATGACTCCAAAACTTTCAGGCTGATATAGTACAAACTATACCTTTTCCGAATTAATAGTGGTTTGGGCGTTAGACAAATGACATGGTACAATTTCATACACATAAAATGGATCAATTTACAAATTTCGGAACCCCTGTACAACTTTGAACTTGGCCCTCTCCTTAAGGAATCATTGGCAGCAAATAAGAATCACGTTTCCAGGGGTTCCATGTCGGCTGTCAAAACATACGAATCACTCAACCATTGTACTGAGAGTGGTTACAAACGACTGCTAGCTCTGGGTTAGTCTCTTGGTCCATCAAAGGGTAGAAT
Source organism: Ophioderma brevispina (assembly GCA_023653785.1). Taxonomy (NCBI): domain Eukaryota; kingdom Metazoa; phylum Echinodermata; class Ophiuroidea; order Amphilepidida; family Ophiodermatidae; genus Ophioderma; species Ophioderma brevispina. Next base: position 38,437 of record JAMKCH010085811.1, on the reverse strand, counting down.
TTGTCTGAAAAGGATTTTTTTATAAAGATTTTATTGTTTCTTGGCAAAAATAAACCAAAAAATAACCTTGTTTTTAGATTTAAAGATTTATCAGTCGGAATAAATGTATGGGTAAGTACATCGGATGGATCGTATATAAAAATAACTCTTTATTTTTTTAATACCTCCCATCCCTGTGAAAAAAATACACCTTTTATAAAAGCATTCATGTCTATGTGCGACATGTCTGCGCTACCCAAATGGCATTCGAAGATGTATAATGGGGTAGCAGGTGGTACATATAGTCCTAATATTTAAGTGTTGGCTATATGAAGGCCCATATTTTTGGACATTACCAGTGGCGGATTTAAGAGTCAAGCAGTGTCAGCAGGCTGCTGACAGCCCCCCCCTAAAATTATTGGCTCTCAAGCCCTACCCCCCCCCCGGACACACCTTAGTCGCATAAAAGTGTGATATACGTTGTGCTGCTTGACGACTAAAGGGGCCCCACCCTTAAGCTGCTGACAGGGCCCTTTCCTTAAATCCGCCACTGGACAGTACAAGTGAATGGGTCATATTTTGGACATGGCACCATGAATGGGTCATATCTCTTAAAATATGCTTACATTATCACTTTAGTGCTATTCCTGCAGATTTATTTGAAAATTTTGAATCATTTTGTAGATCGCTTGAGGACCATTCTTCGGGAAATCTTCAAACTTTGTTTGCACTTCATGTCAAACCTTATAGTTAAGGCGTAATATGACACTTGTCCTTATATACAACATTGAAAAAATCTAGATATTTGTGCTTAATTATGGTAAATTATGGTCATTCTTCATCCACCAATCAAGCAATAGCAATCTAGTAAATGCAGAACTAATTAGAGTCTTTTTCACTCTTTTTGACGCAAAATTAGAATCCACAATTTGCCTCTAGTTCTTACTAAAACCAAAAGTTTAAGTTTAATTTCTTTTTGTGAATGTCTTCTTGAATCTTCTAACATTTGGTGGGATTCATCAAAAACATTCCTTTGGGGAAGTGTTTATATAATGCAATGGGTACTAGCCCCCCCCCTTCCAGTATGCACTAACGGAGTACAAGCCCCTTATGCTAGAGGAGGAGCAAGCACCCAGGTCAAACTATCGTTTACCCTCATAGTCTACAGAAAAAGGTTTGACACCTTTGTGAGTTAGTATGGACCCTCTAAGTTACACGTAGATAGTTAGTACTCTCAAATGGTGTCATTTTTTCCAATAGGGCCATGCAATTTGCAATTTCAAGGGCCCAGGAAATGCAAATAGAATGATGTGCTTTGTGTTCAAAAGTCTACAGGGGGGAACGAAAAAAGCATTCAATATTTGGTTGGTGATTGACATCATTAGTGAAAACTATTGATTTAACACCGAAATGGATGTAGGACTAAATCTACAAAACCAGTGGGGCAGTTCCCCGTTTGATTCCAGGAGGGAATGTTAAGATCAACAACCCAAGTGTTAAAGTTAACCACCCCGGTTTTTGCCGTTAGACCCACCATATTAGTGTTATATTAACGCCGCTTTGGTGTTACAATGGATAGAGATTACACTACTTGGTGTTAATTTTACACCACATGTGGTGTTAATTATTTTACACTACTTGTGTTAATTTAACACTTTTTTTTTTTTCTCCTGGAAATCAATACAGGACTGCACCCTCTGCTCGCAGTATTAATTAACACCAAACTGTGCTGTTAAGATTTATTTGTACGTCTGATATTTTAATAGAAAATGCTTGATTGTGTATTGTTTCGAAAAAAAATGGGGCCGCTTCTTTTATGCACTTTTAAAAATGTCTAATTTTACAGACTTTACGTTTTAAATTACGGTAAACCAAATTAATCAATAATCTTCACGCTAAAATAGCCTGTAAGGAATTACAAAATACAAAGGAATATGTATGAGAGAGTGAGAGTATTGAGAGGTGGAGCCGGAAAGAGGGGGGGCAGGGGCGGGGGGGGGAACTCAACTTTTTCTGGGTATATATGTGATGCAACTTCCATAAATTAGAGGTTGGGAAAATGATTTGGTCATTCTAGAAGAACTGGAAATGGAGAAATTTGCAGGTTTTGGAACTAAATTGGCTGAAATCTGGAATGAAATTACCGGCTCCTGATGCAAAACACATTTTCCCAAAATGGCGACCTCTAAAGAATTGAATTATGCATGTTTCAACTGGGAAGTATTAGTAACTCAGATAAGTGGGAAAAGGCGGGGGAGGGGTTTTGGAAAGGAAAAACCCTGGCGTATTGGAAGGAGAACCAACCTATGCATGGGTCGTTGGGAAGAAAGTAGACCTCAAGGGGGTTTGGTGGTCAATTGGGAAGGGTAAAATAGTAAATTTGCCCCATTTTTTTTATCCAATCGGGGGCAACTTTAAAATTTGACATGGACACCTGTACAAACTGAAATTGAACCCTTTTTTTTTTATTGATTTTTGCTGGTTCTTAGCCTATAACTCTGATGAAACTTTAGGATGTTTAGTACAAAACTATACCTTGTCCGATCTCGTGGTTCGACAAATAACATGGTACACTTTTCAACATGAATGGATCAATTTGAAAATTTGACGCCACTGTACAACTTTGTCTTGGCCCCTCTCCTTAAGGATCATTTGCTCACAAACGCAGAGCACGTTCGGGTCCCTGTCAGGCTGTCAACATACTGAATCACCTCAAAAACCTTTGTACTGAGATGTGTTACAAACGACTTGCTGAGCTCCTGGGTTAGTATCTTTGTCCATCAAAGGGTAGAATTTGTCTGAAAAAGGTATTTTTTCTAAGATTTTTATTTTTTTTTCTTGCAAAAATAAACAAAAATCACCCTGTTTTTAGATTTCAAGATTTTATCATCGGAATAAAAAATGTATGGGTAAGTACATCGGCTGCGAATCGAGTATAAAAATAACATCTTTATTTTTTTTTTATATACCTCCCATCCCTGTGAAAAATACACCTTTATATTCATTCAGTCTAATGGCGACTGTCTGCGCTACCCAAAATATAGGCATTCGAAGCTTTAATGGGGTAAGCAGTGGAAAGGGGCAGTACATATAGTCCACATATTTTTAAGATGTTTGCTTCTGCAGGACCCCATATTTTTTGGACATTACCATTGGCGGATTTAAGAGTCGCATGTCAGCACTGCTGACAGTCCCCCCCCGCCTAACATATTTGTTGCTCCTCTCACCCCCCCCCCACCCCCCGGACACACCTTTAGTCGCACTAAAGTGTGATATTACGTTGCTTTCTTGACGCTAAAGGGGCCCAACCCTTAAGCTGCTGACGGGCCTTTCCTTAAATCCGCCACTGGAACATTACTAGTGAAATGGGTCATATTGTGGACATGCTATCATGAAGGTGTCTATCGCTTTCAAATATGTTACATTATCACTTTTAGGCTATTCCTGTAGATTTATTTTGAAATATTTTGACTCATTTTGGTAGATCGCTGATGGACCATTCTTCGGGAAGTCACACACGTGACCGAACTTTGTTTGCCTTCCATGTCAAAACCTATAGTAGAGGCGTAATATGACACTTGTCCTTATATACAACCTTGAAAAAATCTATATATTTGTGCTTAATATGGTAAATATGGTTCATTCTTCATCACCAATCAAAGCAATCAGCAATCAGTAAAAATGCAGAAACTAATTAGAGTCTTTTTCACTCTTTTTGACGCAAAATTAGAATCCACGAGTTTGCCTCTAGTTTTCTTACTGAACCAAAAGTTTAAGTTTTAATTTCTTTATTGTTAATGTCTTTTCTTTGAATCCTTCTAACATTTGGTGGATTTCATCTAAAACATCCTTTGGGGAAGTGTTTATATAATGCAGGGGTACCTAGCCCCCCCCCCCTTCGTTATGCACTAACGGAAGTATAAGCCCCTTATGCTAGAGGAGGAGCACGGACACAGGTCAAACATCATCGTTTACCCCTCACTAGTCTACAGAAAAGGTTTGACACCTTTGGTAGTTAGTATGGACCCTCTATATTAACGCTAGATAGTTAGTACTCTCAAATGGTGTCACTTTTTTCAATAGGGCCATGCAATTTAAAGGGCCCAGGAAATGCAAATAGAATTGATGTGCTTTGTGTCAAGTCTACAAGGAGGAACGAAAAAGCATTCAATATTTGGGTTGGTGATGACATCATTAGTGAAATATTGATTTTTAAGAGAGTAATAGAAAATTCCAGGTGACTGGTGGAATCTATTCATGCCACTGACTGAAAATCAATAGTTTCACTAATGATGTCACTGGAAGTTTATTCTTTTTTGGCCTTTTTAGTGGAATGAATGCCCCGTAAAGATTTGGGAGTAGAGTTATCATCTCCTTTCCTGGGACCTTTAAGGTTACACAGTGGTCAACATTTAAATGCTCCAATCATGGATAAACAATATGTAGTCTGGTAATAAGGATTCCAAAAATGTATAGTTTGTACCATCTATGACCATTGGTTTGGGAGTTATAGGGTAAAAATGGCTAAAATGATTTAAAAAAATGTTAATTTCTATTTGTACAGGGGTCAAAATCAGAAGTTGCTCCAATTTTGGTAAAAAATGGAAGAAGTTGTTCATCTGGCTTAATTTGTCAAAATAAGGAATAGTTTGTACTATCTGCAATGTATAGTTATCATGTTATGCGACAAAATATAGTCATAGGGAAACATAATCAAATTGGCGTTGACCTTCTTTGAACCTTACCTCCGTACGTAAACATAACGTAATCAAAACTATACTTTTTGGGAGTCCTCTTACCTCAGGGGGAATTTGCATTTATCTACAATATAGTCAGATTAACGTTTATATTGACCCTGTACAAATTGAGATTGACCTTTTTTACCATTTTAGTAATTTTACCTAAACTCCAAAAGCATTGGTCCATAGGTGGTACGTACAAACTATGTACATATTTGGATCCTTATGATTAGAGGGAAATAGGCATAACATTTGCAACATGATTGGGGCCTTTGAAAAAGTTGCCTCGTTGTATTTAAACTAAAAATTGGCACCTATTGAAAAAAAGTGATACAACAATAAGAAGTACTAACTACCCGTTAGTCAGGAGGGAATTTTGGCACAGGTGGAATGGAGTACAGGACTTTTTCGATTGAATAGATTTTTGTCACTGATGACCTAAGCTATAAATTTCTGGAGGGTGTGCAAAATTTCGTGCGGTGGCATTTCTAGAAAGCCAATATGGCCGCTATCATCTCAAATTCATTCAAATGGCCATTAATTTATGCCATTAGATCCAGGTTTTTTAAAGCACGAGGAATCTTTGGACCGGTTTTATTGAAGTGATTGATCAAAACATTACCATCAACCAATATGGCCGACCTAAAACCCAATATGCCTTGTAATCATTCAAGTGACCATAACTCATCAAGTATTTGTTATTAGGAGCCATAATTCTGCGCTCTATATCCCAGTAGGAACTCATACCTGACATTTCAAGTGTGTAACAAGCTTACCAAGTTTTCAAGATGGAAGCCAAATATGCGCCTTTTTAAGATCTTAAAAACCTACGAATTGTCATATAGTCATAATATACTGGCCGTCATTTGAATTTTAAGTATGTGTCAAAACAAATATACCAGATACGAGTTAGTATGCTTCAAGATCATACATTATTACTTAATTTAAACTTTAATAATATAAAAACAATTTGGGTGTTTTAATAAAATACACACCCGGATTTTTTTTGTTCATTTGTAAATTTATTAGTTTTAGAAAGAAGCGTAAAAGGCAGCCCACATGGCCCCATCTTAAACATTTTTGCATGTTAAAGAAAAAACGGAAAGTCCAGATAAGAATGTTCAAATGGTCACAATCTTTCCCACATACCTTAATTTACACCCTTTAATAATAGTAGTTGATGTAAACACATTAACACACATATATATGTAAGTTTTAACATTTTTAAAGGAGGCTGTATTGGCTGCCATCTTGAATTTTGAAAAGGCCATTACAGAGAATGCCAAATAAGGGTTTCTAGTGATTCAAAATACATGGATCTCATAAAGGTTTAAGACATAAAGCATGCAATGACACTGGAATAAGCCTTAAACGCAAATGTGCAGAACCACTTGACGTGTCCGGATGCGTGGGAAATGATTCTAAGCTATTCTAGAGGTGGTTAAATAAACTTGCAGAGTGTGATCAATTGTAACAGATTTTGAACACCTGCAGAACATACTTTAGGTGGTCAGCAAGTATTTTCAAGTAGCGGTAAATAGGTATAATGGAGGAGGTAAGATCATTTTAATGATTCAGAATAGCATATTGACGATGGATCAGCCATATTGGTTTTTGTGGCAATGATAAAATATGTTACCAACACTTTTCTCGTGCTTTTAAAACACCGGAGAGTACCGAGAAATATTTGTCTCATCGGAAATACTTAAGGGATTATAGTGATTTTGGACAGGTAGCATGCATATGGATTTTCAAAAATGGCACTGTTACAAATTGCCACACCCTCCAAAAAAATTATTGGCTTAGGTCCTGAAAGAACTAAAATTACAAGAGGAAAAAGTCTGTACTCATTTCCATCCGTCAGGTGGGTGCCTAAACTTCTACCTGACTACGTTGTTACGGATCCGATCTATACTGTAACGGAGGGTTATTCAGAATAATTGACCACAATGGGTATTGGATTTGATTCTTCCACATGCCACAAGGTGACATGATCGCTTTGAAGGCATTTCCCATCCACGCCTCTGTCGTCATGGATTGGTAACTTTTTCGCATCTTTAAAAACGGTTTATTGCGTCCATTGCTGTGTGAAGGTGCATATATGGTGTGTTACTAATCTTCGAGTTTCGAGGTTTGAATGTTTCAATTTTCGGAGTTTTGAGTTTCAATTTTTCGAGTTTAGTTTCGAGTTTCAATTTTTTATTTTTTTTATTTTTTTTATTTTTCGAGTTTCGAGTTTTAAAGTTTCGAGTTTCAATTTCGAGTTTACGAGTTTCAATTTTCGAGTAGTTTACGATTGCAATTTTCGAGTTTCATTTTTCGAGTTTCGAGTTTCATTTTTCGGAGTTTATTTTCAAAATCCAAAATGTTTTGAATTTTTCAATAGTTAAAGACTCAAAAATGGGTCCAATGTTCACTTTTCGAGTTTCAAAACTCGAAAATTGGGGGAAATGACCCATTTTAGTTAAGCTATGCTCTATGAGTGCGTTTTTCTATGAGTTATTTACATTAAAACATTTTAATTGATTTCACTTGCAAGAGTGCCCTCACTTTTAAGGGTACAGTGTTCAGAGTGTTAAAAAATATCTATGTTGCTCTGAAACAGCCTGTGTGTCTTGCTATAATCTCATCTTATGTGTTTTAATAAAGCAGAGGGATGACATACAAAAAACAAAATTCCAAAATTTTGTTTAATTTAATAAAATTTACATTTTTTTTATTTTGTTTGCAACAATTTTCCATATTTTCGAGTTTCAAGACTCGAAATCAGGAAAATTGGCCCTTTTGGAGTTACGTCTACAAGCTTTACAGAATATAAGCAAAAAGGTTGAGGAAAGTGGTTTCTCTGAGGTATTTACATTAAAGCAAAATGTTAGAATGGTTCACTTGCAGCACAGTGCCTCACTGTAAGGGTACGGTGGTTTAGAGTGTAAAAACAATACCAATGTTTCGCTCTGATAAAGTTGTGTGTTTCCTCCTATCATTCTCATCTTATTTTTTAAAGAGAACATGACATGCCAAAAAAACAAAATCCAAATCTTTTTTTAATTTAATAAATATTTCACAAGACTAAAAATTTGAACAATTTTCCATGTGTCGATTATCGTTACTGAACACCCGGATTCCTGTAACAAGTGTTATCAACAAGATAGCTTTAGAGTTTCTTCGTTCCATTGGTACCAAAATAAAAGTACAACGTTCCCATATGACGTCACCATGAAGTCCCTATGTTGAGGAAAGTCGAAGATACTGAATAGAGCGTGGACAATTGATATTTTGCAATTTTAGCGACTCAAACCACCTTATTATAGTATAAATGGTTGTATTATATAAAAACGAGTCATTTTCACATCAAGTAATAGAGTAAAACAAACCGCATGAAATTCCCCGATTTTCATAACCTTTTGAAAAATGATTTTTTTCAATGTTGTTGTTATGGGAAATGACCGTTTTGCTGACATCCGCGAGCTTTATGACGTCATTGTGAAGTATTGCTAGGCATGTGGTACTCATTTGATATCAATGGGAAAGAGGAGGACCTTTATAAGCTATCTATTGTACAAATATTTTGAATTGTTTGATATACTGGTGTCGGACGTGTGCCCGATCAACTACTGGGGCTACTGAGCTAATTACAGAAGCTAAGATAGCCTATTACAAAGAGGTTCTTGTAGACTCAAATAGTAATCACAATGTATCCAAACAGTTAAACCATTGTTGACACAGGGTAAAAGCGTGAGTGCAAACAGAAAGCTGCGGTATGTTTGGCAAATGGACTTCGCTGGTTCTTTGTCAATAAGGTTGCTAAAAGGGTGGCTAGATTCAGGGACGGGTCTTGATAGATCACCCTCCTTTCCGACCAAAGTGTTAATGAAAGAATAATGTTATTCCATTCTATGAAACTGAAATCAAAGGTAGTTATGAAATGTGTGATAACAAACGTACTGGTGATGGGGAAAATCCACAAAGTGTGTTATGACAGTATAATGATAGAGGGGTTCCATCTGAAAATAAACAAAAGGTTGGTAATTGAAAAAATGCGTGATAACAAAGGTTTCACCAACTAAATGCTGCTCCATTTCGTTCCTGTACAAAAGGGCGAGATGAAAACGTCATTTATCCGCTAATGGAACATCTCAGACCTTAAAGCTAACATTCTGCTTGGAAGATCATCCTATCTCCTACCCAATCATCATGAAATTAGGGTAGATATCCACAAAATTTTCGAGGACGCTGGACCGCAAGACTAGCATTGCGTATGCACCGTGATCCTGGAGGTCACAGCACTCTTTCAGTAAGGTGTTCCCATGTAAGAATACGGTTAAAAGTGGTTTGTCGGATCAAAAATAACATATTCAATGACAAACCTTTTTGATATTCCTACGATTTTATGCTTAATATTGATAGCACCGTGATTTGAACCCAGATCTCGCCATTTCTCTCAGTTTTTAAGGGTTTATACTTATCAGGTCACCAAAAAAAAAAAACACCTCTTGCAGATGGGGGCTGGGAACTTCCGGGTTTCTCACGTTATTTACTGATGTGAATAATTATAAACATTTTTAAAAAATAAGATTTGTAAATTAATGCATTTCTTGTCTACGTGAAACCTCCTTCACATGTTGTGATCATCATGAGAATAATTTTTTTTTAAAAATAAGTGAAGCAAACCAAATAGTAGTGTCAAAAAATATCCATATTTGCATCTAATGAAGATTTATGAGAAGCGATCACCCAAAAAACAATTGGTTTCCATTGCTTAAAGCATATATCAGAAATAAAATAACTTACTCTTTGCTCCTTATAGCACCTGGCCTTGAGAAGGGAAGGAGGGGGGCTTATTCGGGAGGGGGTTTACCGGGGGGGGTGGTTACTTCGGGGGGGGGGCGCTTGTAAGCATGTCACACACAAAGTCCTAGTCATAGACTGGACAAAACACTTTCAATTAACTGTATCAAAATAGCTTTCACTTTCTGGATAAAAAAGAGCTGCCATCATTGGTAAAACCCGGCCTGTACATCACAAAGTTGTAATGGCTTACCTTTTTTCCATTTATTTGTGGCCTTATTTAATCGGCTTTCTAAATGTTCTCTAAAACATTGCGCAAGGCGGGACTGCTGAATTTTGCACCTTAGAATCGCGTCATTTTGCTTCGCTTAACAAACCAAGCCAGCATGAGTGTTTGACAGCTCCATTCACACTTCCTTATCTTGCCTCTAGAGCGTTCTCCTTGCGCTTGACCCACCCCCCATGCATAAACAACACTAGGCCCGGGGGGCTGCTGGTATCACCAATGTTTTGAAAACAATGACAAGAGCAAATTGACTTACCGAAGTCGGTGGAGGGCACGAACTATTTTCGCCGTCTGCATACACAGCTCGTATAGGTTTCACACCACATGCTGTCCCATTCGTTCCTGTGAAAAAATGGGCGAGATGAAAACGTCATTTTATCCGCAATGGAACATCCAGACCTTAAAGACTAAATTTCGCTTGAAGATATCATTATCTCCACCCAATCAATCAGAAATTAGGTTGTTATCCCAAAAGTTCGAGCGCGACCACTGACCGCAAGACTAGATGCACCGTGGATCTGGAGGTACAGCACTCTTCAGTCAGGTGTTCCCTGTAAGAATACGGTTTTAAAATGGTTTGTCGGCTCAAAATAAAATATCAATGACAACCTTTTTGATATACTACAGATTTATACTTATAAGATAGCAAACCCGTATTGATTTGCAACCCAGATCTCGCCATTCTCAGTTAAGGGTTATATTAGGAGAGGGTCAACAAAAAAAAAAAAACACCTCATTTGCCATGTAGGTGGGGGGCTGGACTTCGGGTTCTCACGTTATTTACTGTGTGAATTCCCAAAGGTACGGGTGATGTGGAAATATCAAAAGTCTGGTTATGACACTGTTAATGATTTAAATAATTAAAAAAAGAAAAATTAAACAAAAATGTGACAAATGAAAGGTGTGATAACAAGTACTGGAGATGTGGAAATATCCACAAAATGTTGTATGATATGCATAATGATAGAGGGCTGCAATCTGAAAATTGAAACAAAAGGTGATCAATGTGAAATGCGTGTCTAACAAAGGTACTGGTGGTGATGGGGAAATATCCCACAAAGTCTTGTATGACATGTATAATATAGAGGTGTTCCGTCTGGAAAATGAACAAAGGGCAATGAAATGTGTAATAACAAAGGTACTGGTGATGTGGAATTATCCACAAAAGTGTTGTAATGACATGTATAATGATAGGGTGCTCCGATCTGAAATGTAAAACAAACTGGCAATGGAACTGTGTGATTAACAAAGGCACTGGTGATGTGGAAATATCCACAAAGTGTGTTAGGACCCTGCATAAGATTAGAGGTGTTCGGTTCATCTGAAACGAAACAAAATGGCAATTGAAATGTGTGATAACAAAGGGACTGGTGAACAATCGACCGTTATAGTGATAAAGGTCGAACATGTTGAGTAATACTCCAAAGGTGGAAATGAGCGATACAAACAAATGTGCCTTCAGCTGATTTAACAAGACCTTAGACAGGTTTACTCAGGATGAGATTTAATAAATTGAGTGGGACATCAGCAATATAAATCGTGTGTTTTAGATCCTTTGCCGATGTGGCTCTTTAAAGAGTCCCTACCTGTCGCGCTGCCAACAATCACAGAATTGTCAATGGACCGCTAGTTACGGGAGTTTTACCGAATTTGCTCCGTGAAGCTGTAGTGCTGCCACTTCTAAAAAGTCAAGCTGATCCAAAGGAATATAAGATAAAACTACTAGTGGAGGGGGGGGGCCTATGGTAAAATTTGGTGAAGTCATGTTAATTGTTGGCAACTACTATAAAGGTATTCTACTGGGTTGGACTATCAGAAAAACGATGTGCATTTTTTGATGTTGACCTTTGAACCTTGACAAAGGCACAGGTCAAAAGGGTAATACATCGGCCAAAGTATATCGGACCTTGGTAAAATTGTGGCAAATTTCACAAGGAATATTGTATATGACATTTATTTTGTTATTTGCCTTTCGTTTTTTGTAATATGCCCAATAACATAATAAGAGACCATAATCTGCATAACATTGCCTTATGCGGCCCAGCCTCTCCAACGCAAAGTGGGCATCAAGTTCTCGCACAATGTAGTCATCTGTAAACACTTACTTAGCTTAAATGTAGAATGAACCAAACACAATCCCCATTATCTTGCTATTAGCCTAATAACCATGCGGTAAGTCAAAGTAAAGCAGTTGTTTGGAAAAGTGAAAGAGAAAAATTGATCGATGTAGTCTCTTACCAAAATCCAAGAACGAATCGTGTGCATACCGTGGACATAACCCGATTCAGCCACTGTCAGAGCAAAAGTAGGTATTACTATATTTAGTCTCAGTCAAGGTATGATGTTTTCATTATTCGATCCAAACCAGAGACCATGGATAGTCTCGTCTAAGCAAGATCAAGTTAGTAACCCTATACCGGGAGGCGGGGGGGGGTGTCTCAAGTTTGTTGGGTAGGGACGTGCCCCGGAAGTAGTACCCATATAGCTACACCATTTTTTTGCCAAAAAAGGACCCTTAGCTTTACCAGGATGCAAATGTTGCGCCAAATTTAATGCAAATTTTTTGTCCTTTTTTCCTCAAATGTTGGACAATTTTTACTTCAGAGTGAGAAAATTTGACTTTTTTTCCCAACAATTTTAGAAAATTGGGTTCCGATTGAGAAAAATATTGAAAAAACGGCCATTGTCATATACCAAACTGGCATGAAAAGGGGGTCATCTTATATACCAGAAGGCTAAAATGAGAATGATTTGTGGCAAGTCCCAGTATGGTCATGTGTGTTGAGAATCCCCCCTGCATATTACCCAACCCCATGCATCACAGCTGTATAATGACATTGTTGGGTAACAACCAAATATGGTTACACAGGTTGGAAAAAAGGCAAGACAAACTTGTGATTCTCTTCATTTGTATGCTGCGCATCCTTTTTCAACCATCGACCCTGAATATCTTATATAGCTAAGCAAAGATCACGGTAGAGTCATCCCCCATTAATGCCATGGTTAAGTACTGAATTGTGTACACAGTAAAAATGTTTCCACAGAAAATTGCGATTTTTTCCATAAAAATGTGCCAGAACATGAAAACATTGTTACTGCTGTCCCGGGTGCTGCCACTTAGTCCATAGAATTGATAGCACTGGTATATTCTGTTCAAACAATTCGTTCACAATCTTTCAGTGTTCTAACAACACTGTTATCTCAATTTTAGTTTTTCCTTGATGAACCTGTTTTCATGAACATTGATAATTATTTCCCTGGTCTTAGGTATGAGTGTGTGCAATTAATCAGGTACTTAATCAGTTAATGATCTAAATTGTTACAGAACCTAATTCAAAATCAGACCCTAAGCTTATGAGTTTTGTTCATGAATGTGGGCACTGGCGGGGGGCCCCAGTATGGAGAGGGGGAATATCCAGATCAGCAGCAGGTCACCGTCGCACCCCCACACAACACACAAATCCCACAAAAGGGGCAAAAATAAAGGTCTACCTAGTTGTTTGATTTTGTCTATAAAATGTCGTAGAGAAGTTTGACAAGAAAAAGTGATGAGATGTTGCAAAAGGGCCATATTTAGGGGGGGGGGGTGAGTCTGCTTGGACCAAAAAGTCCACATTTTCAAAGTCCCGCACCCCAAACAATGAGTTTTAAAAAAAGTACCGTATAACAAGACAAGTAATTTGATGGTCTAAAAGGCAATTATGGCAGTCTGGTATCTCCGGTTCAACCAGGCTGAAATTCTTTGGGCCTGTGTAGAGAGATCCTGTTATATGGATCGGGACTGGACCCATGGGGAGTAGAGCTGCAGGATAGGAGGATGGCCTACACCGGGCTTCTTGTGCGCAGTGCAGGGCGTGTCCTGGCGCGGGCGCGGGACCGGGGCGCAGATGTGTGGAGATGTCCCTCCATTCATCTTCTGTTGCACAACGGCGTGCACGATTTGCCGGTCAATGTCATCGTGAGATTGATCAAGTAGTCTCGGGCGTCGCATTGTTGGAAGATGCCGGCAGGCGGGGGTCGTCGCCCCTTTGGCTACATTGGTGTGGTTGCTCGAGACGTCCGGCGGGATCCGTCTGACGTCCCCGGCCTGGTGACGGACAGGGACGATTTGGCGCTGCATGGTGAACAGCATCTCGGCTGGCGGCCGTAGATAGATCGAAAAAGAAGGAAGAAGGCACTTACCAACACGTATGGTAAGTGTAATATATCCTACCCTTAATAAGTATTGTCAAGTATTTGACCCCTAAGCAAGTAAGAAATTTGTGTCTTTGTAGGCTATACTGAATAGCTCTTACACAAAAGGAGCCGAATACGATAAAACTCGAATTATCCTAATCGTAAATAATGTAAGTTCAAGTCCGGTTCAAGTGTGAAAAAGTAACACCCTTTTTTTTTCAAGATTTCAGTCAATGGTTTTGCTATCCTTTTTTACGTATGTTATCGTGCACAATCTTGAAACCCTTTTAAACGTGTTTCTTTGGTCGCACATGATATCCCCTTAGCAATGACCATTTGACCCCCCCACCCCGGGACCTGGATGGAAAGAATACTGTGGCTGAGACTGGCAAAGACTAACTAGTAACACACTCACTTTTGTCTCTGTGCGAATCGTGGTTGTTTCACAACAGTTATAACACAACAATTCATTCCATAGATTTGGTTTTTAACCCCTCGGTCTTATTACCAAAGGGAACCACCCCCCAGTGAGACCTTGCTCCGGTGCGCTAAAATGGCCAAAAGCTTTCGTAAAAAGCTTAATCGTTCTCTCATCCCATCCTCCCTGGTCATGTTAGCGAAAAACATGTGAAGGTACGCACCTTCACCGGGGAGGGTAATGCCTTCAAAGTCGAAGGGTTGTGGGGGGGGGGGGGGTTCACCTACTGATATTTTATGGTACATTTTTTTGAAATATTATGCCCTGTAATGGCTCCTAACACCTATGTTTATTAAACTAGTCAATGCCATCCAAATATTATTCCTACGATTTTTAGCACAAAATTGGATTTTTGCCCTAATTTTCTATGGACATGCCAATTTTGTCGTCACAATGACTTTATGACGTCATTGTGAGCGCCATACTAAGTATGTTGGGACTTATTTTTATTTTCAATGGAAAGAGGAGACCATAACTATCCCTGGTATCAAAATCATTAAGCATCGGGTGCTTTATAATGATCTCGCGGGTACCCCGGTAAAAAAACGTGTTACAAAAAATGCTTGGTAAGACCAGGATTATAGACTAACATCAACCATTTTCCTTTCTCTTGTATTATTTTCCTGAAACAACTTGGTTTCCTTCGCCATGGACATTTATAGCAAGTGTGTATAATGGGGCTGTGTAGGGTGTTTTTCCACTTTACATTGTGCAAAAACTGAGGCCTAACTCTTGCCTTTGGACAGTCCGCAACCCGACTGGGGTCTGAATAAAAAGGGGCAATTCTGCACTATCATTGGTCTCTAATTAGCTTATTTTGCATATAACAAGCAAACAAAAGCTCAAGTAAACAAAAAGAAATATCATATACAATATTCCTTGTGAAAATGTGCCACATTTTGATACCAAGTCGATATCTTTTGGACGATGTATGACCATTGTGACCTTTGACCTTGTGTTAGGGTCACTAAAGGTCAGCGGAAAAATGGCAACATCGATGTTCTGAATAGTCAGACCCAGTAAATACATTTATAATGGTTTGCAACAATTAACATGAACTTCATAAAATCACTCTATGGAGAACATTAGGCCCCTCCACTATACGTCGGTAGCAAACTATCATGACTTGTCGAATAATTTGAAAAAAAAGTGTTGCGGCACCAAATCACGACCATATGAGCAAAATAATCTCAACGAACAGTTTAAGTCACGCCATAAAGAGCTTACCACAGGCACCGAAGAACGCGACCTTTACGAGTAAAGAAACGAATTATGCCCGGGAATGGATAAAAACCGCGGCTGTGCTCTTGGTACTCTTAGACTTATCGGCGGCGTTCGATACCATAGATCATGCCGTTCTGTTCGACGACGTGC
This sequence comes from Ophioderma brevispina, assembly GCA_023653785.1. NCBI lineage: Eukaryota > Metazoa > Echinodermata > Ophiuroidea > Amphilepidida > Ophiodermatidae > Ophioderma > Ophioderma brevispina. The sequence continues at coordinate 22,617 of JAMKCH010085811.1, read as the reverse complement.
AACATTATTTCAAGAATATAGGGTACCAGTTCAAACCAGTTCTAAAATGGATCCGCTCTTATCTTCACCAACCGGTCTTTTAGGGTGTATGTTGACAAAGTGCTTCTCTGACACTACGAGAAGATGACTTTGGTATGCCACAAGGCTCGGTAGTGTCGCCGATGTTTTTCACATTACTACATGCATCCAATGGTTCAAATTCTCAGGAAACTACGATGTTTGTGATTCACTCCATACGCAGGAGAACACAGATGATTGTGTCGTTCGATCCCACGCAAATATTGGTTGAGGCCAGAAAAATGCTCTTAATAAGCTTTCTGTTGTGATTTTGAGGAAAATACAAGACATGGATGACCCAATGCAATAAAACCCCAACTCAACAGCCAAAAGACTGAATTCTTTGTCGCTTGGAACAATAAATACACTGAAAACTCTGACCTCACTCAAACGCAAAATTGGTGTATGAAGTGGACCATCTAACCTGTCAAGAACCGAGGAGTTTCCTTCGATCCCACAATGTCAATGCACAACCACATCAACTCCCGTTTGTCGCGTAAGTTAACTTTCATCTGAGAAAAATATACCGTATCTCAGGTTCATCGATGTCAACACTTGTAATAACCTTACCCGTTCGCTGGTCATTTCTCGCCGCGATTGCCTTCATTAATGGCTGGTTATAAATTCCAAAATACATCAACCGACCTCCAAAATCTTGCGAACAGAGCGGCACGTCTGAGCTTCCAAACGGGACGTGATGAGAGCGCCAAGCCACTTCCTAAAAGATCTTCACTGATTGACGGTGAAAGAAAGGATTTGTTTTAAGACCATGGTCCTGGTGCATAAGGTGTTTTCCCGAGAAAGCGCATTTACCTCCGGAACTGACTCAACCTCTATCCCCCCGGCAAGCTGGATGCGATCCTGATCTTGACACCACAGTCTTTCAGTTACCTCGCAACACGTTGATAAACGATGGTGATAAAGCATTCAACAAGCTATCGCACCTCGAGAATGGAACCAGGCTCCCAACCAACATCAGATTTTCTGCTCTTCAACACTCTCTTAGAAAAGAACTCAAAACCCACTAATTCCCGAATTAATTCTTTTCTCCAAAATTACAAAAAAACAAAAATGTTAAAAATTGGGTTTTTATATTCCTGTAGTAATGTAAGCTCTGTACTTGTAAGTTTGTAGATTTTAAGTTTTAATTGTATATGTTTCTGTATTGAAGGCGCTCTGGTATTTTTATGATTGAGCGCTTAATAAGGGTCCAGTTAATAATAACTTTAACTTGCCAGAATATGCCCGAAATAAAACAAGTATTAAAGTTACCGTCAAATGCATTCAAGTGCCAGAATAAACATGCCCCGGGAAACATGCATCATTGCCTGTGCCACCGACGGTCGCCTTCTTTGAAGAAATGCGACTGACGCAGCTCGATGTCGTTTCCTTTTAAGTCTTTGCCATATCCGGTAATATCATGTTTATTTCGACATGTAGATCCTCCATTCATTTAATAATATCCTCCACCGTCAATGTTCAGCGTTTGCTTGCTTTAGACATCATCCCCCATGACAGACTCTAAATATAACGATCTTTAGGTCATTCGATAGGATAGAAACAACACAAGAATGTTAATTGTGAAACAATATTTGCTTTGGCTCATTGATGATCCCCAAATATTTTACACACACGGTTAACCCCCCCGTTGTTGTTGTTGGGTTTTTTCCCCCCCCGTGTATGAGCGTGAGCACAAGGTCGGGTACAAGCACGTGCATTGTATGATGTTTTATGCAAAGACCCACATGAGTATTGCCGTCAACATAGCTGGGGTTGCCCATTCAGCCGACGTGGTAAACATTCCCAAGTTGGGGAACACTAAAAATGCGGGCCACGGTGTAACTTTTCACGCTATGTATTTTATTGAGATTCCTGATGTCATACAGTTTAGGCAGTCAGGTCAATAAATGCAGCATCTATTGATATTCTTATGTAATAATTCTCCGTTTTCCATAACCAAAATATTATTAAAACACATTTGAATCATGAGGTTACTCTCTACTTTAGTTTCACTAAATCAACCATTGTCTAATTGGAACCTACCCCACTACATGAGAAGGGGCAGACTAATATTGAATATATTTGACGACAAAAATGGGATGGATACATCAAAGATTCAAGGTAATATTTTTAGGCTACATGAAATATTCGATCCTATAAATTATGAAAACAAGAGGGGTATTCATGTGCGAAGCAGAGGCATACTGCGGAATAATTATAACCCTTTACCCTGCGATTACTGTATTCTATTGCGAGCTAGACGACAAACACGCTTGCTTTACCTTGAAGCTCTTTGACGAGTTTTAGATTTTTTTTATTTACTTTGTGTCGACGGTGCTCCACTTAAATGATGGCCTAACATTTCAACATTTACCCTTTTAATATCCCCTTCGTGTCGACCACAAAGCCCGGGAAAAATGTTGAAATAACGTGGCGGTCGCCATGACCACCTAATAATAAGCTGGAAATCTTGGAACACCTCTGCCAGAATTCCTTACATTTTGATAGGAATATCCCCTCCCCACGTTTACTTTTTTCAATCGTTCAACCACATTGTCAGTCAGGGATAACTGGTCAAAACATGATCGTATTTGGATATTCCCTCAAATTGGGTGCCTGTTTGAAACATATCAAAAATTAATACGATTTTTTTGTTTTTCTTTTTTTGTTTATTTTTAATTGCCCAGGAGCCCTCCCGACACAATTTCCGGACTAACCAGTATGTTCCCTATGACCCACTTCTTGATGATTCCCTTATTGTTGGTGCCACTCATATGAGTCACCATGGTGTTGGCCTGTAACGAGACCTTTCGTCGCTTATCTGCATGTGTATGTTACTAGCTTGCTAATGGAGCATTTTTGTCAAGGCCCATTGCCAGCTTGTTGCCCGTCTCCTTGCGCCGTGCGGATCTGTTTAACTGGTGTTACTGTTTCACATTTGGTATGTGGAGTACACAACCGAACCACCTGAAAACAAACTAAGTCTCATCCTATGAGTTATCAATTAGCGGGTGCCGCCGTCTAATGAACCTATCCTGTGTCCTTCTTGTACTCTTATTGGGTATTATTTTTCCTACAGATTTTACCCCATAAATGACACTTCCTCTGCAAATCTAATTATTTGTTTTATATGGACCCAAAAACTAAATCTCCACAGGAACCACTGGCCAGGATTCTTACTGTTGACACAGAAGACTTAGGTGACCCGTGTGTCCTTTTGACCTCTAATTCGGCCCTCAGTTGTTGGAACCTTTGACCGCAGTTTGCGTCAAAACCCAGTATTACTAAAAAATCAAACTTTGTGGGCTTGTGGGCTTGTTCTTGGTTTTCCTGGTTATTTGAGTTTGTCGTGACTTTTTAACATAAGGATATTGCAATGTTGTTGTCGGTCCTCCCCTTCCTTTGCTCGCGCTCGCGCTAGCCCCACCCGCCCTTCCCCCTATCCCCCCGCCCCCCCCCCCATCAATATTATAATTTGCGATAGTACACCATATTTACGATAATACTAATGTTTTCGCCGATTGTATTTTATAAAATATATACTGTTTTTGTGTCTGCAGTCCGTTGTGTAAAAAACTTCCGGATCCCCACTTTTACATTTCAAATTGTGTTTGTTCGCACTGCTTTAATACCCCAATTCATTTTTTTGTTCCTTGTGCGTCAGAATTTTAATTCCCAACACCTCTGTTGTTCTGTATTCCCCCCACGACACTGTGGTTTTACTCGACCTTTAAACAGTGTGTATTTTGACAAAGTCGAAAAACACATCTGTTTCAGACCCTTTTTTCCATGTTAAAGTTGTTTTCGAGAACAGGGTTTATGCCCCGATTTAACACAGCTGTTTTCGATAAAGTCCAACCGCCCCCGTTTTCAACCCCCCTCCGACCCTAAACTGCTGTAAGCGCCATAATACAGAGTTTATGTTACAAATTTGCGAAAACAAACTTTCATGTATTTTGTTAGACTGTGAATAACGGTGTGTTGCCGAGTCCAAATTGTTCAGGGTTTATTTCTCGAAAACACAGTGTTTTTGATCCCAAAACCCAACCCTCGTCCTCGTTTCAAACCGATTAAACAGGTACACCTCGTCAATCAACGAAGATCCCCCCCCCCCTTCCTATGGTATGTGCATGCGCTTTCATCCGTTAATGTTTTGTTGATCGAAAACACAGCAGTTTAATTTTTCCCCGAACAAACATTGTGTTCTTCGAAAAACAAAAGTTTCTTTTTCGAGTGAATGAAAAAACATTTTTAGTTTATCGGAAAAAACAGTTGTTTATCGAATCGAAAACACATTGTTTATCGGCCCGGAAAACGAAAACATAGTTTGTCGATAAACTGAGTTTATCGTCCAAACATTGTTGTATCGAAAACTTTGTTTTTGTTTGTCGATCGAAAAAACATTAATTTTTCCTCGATTAAACTTTGTTTTTGTCGATCGAAAAACAGTTTTGTTTATCGGGTTAAAACAGTGTTTATCGATTTACTATACATTGAGCTTGCCATCAGAGCTCCAACGTCCGAGGTTTGTAGAGGTTTGGAGTCATCCAGGGGAACCTTATGGATAACGTGGCGTGCTTTGACGTATGGAATGAGTTTTGGTATGAGTGGTACAGTTTCGCCGTACGAGTGTTGTGGTCATGTTTTCGAGGGTCGTTTTGGGGTCAAAAGGTCAGGGGTCGTTATAGGGTAACTGGGCCGTGCTTGACCATGGATGAGTGTTTGTATGGTGGTAGAGTTAGAGTTTGCCATATGAGTTTTATGGCCACGTTTTCCAGGGTCATTTTGGGTCAGAGGTCAGACAGCGGTGTCCTTATTGGATAACTTGACCGTGCTTTGACGTATACGTATGGATATGAGTTTTGGTATGGTCGTAGAGTTTCGTCGTATTGAGTGTTGTGGGAACGTTTCGAGGGGTTATTTTGGGGTCAAAGGTCAGGGGTCAGGGAATCGTTATCGGGTAACTTGGCTTTGTTTTGACGTATGGATGAGTTTTGGTATGATGGTTTATAGTTTTGCCATACGCGTTTTGTGGGCCACGGTTTCGAGGGGCCATTTTGGGAGTCAAAGGGTCATCAGGGGTCGTTATAGGGTAACTTGGCTGTATGGATATGAGTTTTGGTATGGTGTGAGTTTCACCATACGAGTTTTGTGGTAACGTTTTCGAGGGATCATTTTGAGGTCATTTTTTTTTTTTTTTTGGGTTCAAAGGGGTTCATTTTTAAAGGGTCGTTATTGGGGTAAACGTGGTTTCGTGCCTTTGACTTATGGATATGATTTTGGGTATGTGATAGAGCTTCGTGCGAGGTTTTGTGGTATTGTGTTTCGAGGAATTCGTTTGGGAGGTCAAAGGTCATCAGGGGTATCCATTATGGGTAAATTGGGCCGGATTGCCCTTTGACTTTCCGTCATGGATTATGAGTTTTGGTTGGAGTGAGAGAATTTTTGCTGTTCCCAACTTTTGTGGTTCCAAGTTGTTGGAGGGGTCATTTTGGGGGTTAAAAGTCATGTGTGAAAGAGTTTTGCGTACCACTTTTGTGGTTTGGGTTTCATGTTTTCGAGGGGTCATTTTGGGGTCAAGGTCATTAAAGGTCGTTATTGGTAAAAGTGGTCGTGCTTGACTTATGGATATGAATTTTGGTATGGGAGTAGAGTTCGTGCGATTTTTGTGGTATTGTTTTCGAGGAATCGTTTTGGAGTCAAAGGTCATCCCGGGGTCATTATGGGTAAATTGGCCGTGCTTTACGTATGGAATTGAGTTTTGGTATGGATGATAGCATTTGCTGTTCCACTTTGTGAGTCAAGTTTGTTGAGGGCATTTGGGGTAAAAGTCAGGTGGTGAAAGAGTTTTGCGTACCACTTTTGGGTATGTTTTCGAGGGGTCAGTTTTGGGGTCAAAAGTCATGTAAGTGTTGTTATTGGGTAACTTCGGCCGTGCTTTCATAACCCATGCTTTGACGTAGGGATAGGAAGCACCGGGCCGCTAGCGGTGGGCCCGCGGTATGGCCAAGCTTTAAAGGCCATAACGTATTGGCTGCCAACGAGTGCGAGAAAGTAGCAACGACGTTCGCGACATTTCGGCAACGCGGTTGCGACTCGGCCAATCAAAATCATTGAATTTCTGCTGACGATTTCAAAAAATAGACCCACAACGCGTTGCTAGATATTTGCAACGCGTTTGCAAACCTTCACAACGCGTGCTGTTACTTCACAGCGCGTTGCAATCTTCACACCGCGTTGCAAGTCCACAAGCCATAAGGGGTCCATACGTATTGCGCACGCGTTTTGACTGAAAGTCCACAACGCGTTGCGACATTTCTGCAACGCGTTGCGACATTTCCGGCAACGCGTTGGCTGCATTTCGGCAACGCGTTGGCACATTTCGGCAACGCGTTCCGGTGTCGGCCAATCAAAATCATTAATTTCTGTGAGGTATGTTCAAAATAATAAATCTCACAACGCGTTGCGACCTTCGCACGCGTTGCAAACCGTCACAACAGCTTGCGGCAATACGTTATGACCCCTTATTGCATTCACACGCGTTGTGAAGTTTACACGTGTTGTGAAGCTCCGTCAACGCGTTGTGAATGATTGCAACGCTGTGTTTTTTTTTTGTGAATGCCATAAGGGTCATAACGTAGGGGTTGCCGCCACGCGTTGGGGATCTATTTTTTGAAATATGTCACAGAATGTATATTTTGATTGTCCACCCCGCAACGCGTTGCCGAAATGTCGCACGCGTTGCCGAAATGCCCGCAACGCGTTGCAAATGTCGCAACGCGTTTCTACTTTCTCACAACGCGTTGCGCAATACGTTATGACCCTTATGGCTTGTGACCCTCGCAACGCGTTGTGAAGGTCGCAACGCGTTGTGACCGCCTTCGCAACGCGTTTGGATTTTTTTCCACACGTTTGCTGAGATACTTTGCAACGCGTTGTGGGTCTAATTTTTTAAATACGTCACAGAAATTCGTCATTCTAATTGGCCGACGCCGCAACGCCGTTGCTACTTTCTTGCAACGCGTTGCCGAAAGTCGCAACGCGTTTGGCTGAAAATGTCGCAACGCGTTGCGGCATATAGCGTTATGCCCTTTATGGCTTGCCAACCCGCACTTCAATTCCCTTTCCTGCAACCTAAGTACAGTCACCACCAACATGCTCAAAGGAACTGGTACGACTCATATCGACAGTACACAGTTTGACCTCTAATGACCTAAATGAACTTTGGCCCACGTTCAAACCTTATAAAAGCTTCTACAGATCTTATATTTATACCAGTGGTCCGTCTGTCTGTCACTAGCGTCTGTCGACTGCGTAAGTGTTCCTTTTCTCGGAGACTGAGGGTTGCACGTTCCTGAACAACTTGGTGGTTGGTTGCCCCTTGACCTACGAGACCGGTTTGTGGATCAATGGCAACAGGGGGTCTCAAGTCATAGGAGGTCAAAGGGGGTTACATTAGTGTATGACAATGACTTTTGAGGGTGGGGTCCGTGTTTGATGACGACAATTTTAAATTTAAAGGTCATGACAATGTCATCATGAGGTCCATATCAAGTTAAAAAATGCACATGCAATGGGTCTTCAGCCAGGTGAGCGCAAAGGCACAGGTGATAGCCAAATCCGAAGACCTCCTAATAAAATAGTAAAATAATATTAAAGAACCACTGGTTCCAGAACTCTTATTGGTATGCATAGCATTTTTTTGACCTCTTATGGCCCATATGTCCTTTTGACTTCCAATTACCCTACTAGACCTTTGACCCCAAAATAGCAAAACATTCTCCGAGTTAATTTGTATAGCCACCACCCTTGCTCAAGATAACCACTGACCAAGACCCATGGCTACATGTCAATTGACCTGTAATGACCCCTACAATTCTTAGATCCCACACTACACACTCCCTAACCACATCCCAATTGAATGGTTACTGCATCATTTTGATGCACTCGTTTCAATTGTCTGATTACAAATCACTGGAGAGTTGCCTTGAATATAGGATGAAACACACAATTTCACAGATCGAAACATGGGTATTTTGTTTTTTACACTCTGAAACACTGTAAAACAGGTTCCCAAAAAGTGGTGCAAGCAGATAATCTCCGATTTCTCAAAAGTGCTGAAGCTCCTCATTTTCATTTGAGAATATTGATTATACTCTTGTGTATAAATTGTGCAAATCCCATGACAGTCCGCCACGCAGCTAAGATAGACGGGTTAATCAAAGGTCATCTTTTTTCACAACCATTCCAATGGGATTTACCCGTTACAACCATCATTTTTCCGTTCTCCTGTCGGTATGAGCGATTTTTCCAACAAAGTTTATTGTGCTACTTGCCTGTATTCCTGACAATACTATTAAATATTAACAACTGATTAACAACAAATGCACACAATTTAGACTTATTAAATTGGCAAATAGGCAATAAACAACCAATGAACCTACCGTCGCATGCTAAATAATTAATGATCGCGCACTGCCACTTATGTCTATTTGTTATCTCTACCTTTTGAATTGTTTGTGATAATGGCATTGTGCTGAAGATATAAACTTTGTAACTAAGTGGCACAATTTTTTGAAATATCAATATGTCAATTTGTTTTTACAAGAATAAATAGCTTTAGTTACTTAACATCCTTGCTCGGCATTGCTTGTTTGCCTGACATCTTTAAGTTATAACCTGTTACCAGACCCCAAATGTTAGGATGTGTGCAATTCAGATACCGGTACGTTTTTCCTTGACGTTTCTTGTCTTTTGAAGGTTTTATAAATAACATAATTGAAGAAGTGGGCCATTCAATTTTCATTGAACTAATCTAGATGGGATCACAAGACACACACCTGTAATATATTAATTTTGCGTACCTTTAACCTTTTGACTTGAATCTAAATTTCATAAACAGAATCCAGCTTCTTAAAATATGTTCCATTTAGATCACTACCCTAACCCGACAGTAACATTTCAACAGGTCTCCTTTATAATAAGTATTGTCAGAACTGGTCGCTTAATAAAATTTATATTGGTTAGATATGAATTTGTCCACATACAGCACTGTATTTAGTAGCATATCACCTTCAGGTTCGTTGTTATTATTTTACTCAATGCACACATCGAGCCACGACTACTGATGTACCTATAATAACTTAACTGTGTACCCGATGAAAAACAGATAGTCCTTAATAATCGTTTTATATATCTTGGTTGCCGTGACGAGGTTGCACAATTTCTACAAAAGAGCACAATTAATACCCTCCATGAAATTAATATTCCACCGCTTTCCAAGTCAAGCAGTTTTTGACGAAATCCGAGATCCTCTTTGCTTGCACCACATTTTTGGACTTAACTGTATCCTTCAGAGTGAGGCCAACTCTTGCAAGTGAATCCATTCTAAACATTTGCCCCTTTAACGTCAATAACCCATAGAAACACTTTCTCATCATTTTGACTTACTCTGTTAAGTGTAGACAATAACTAAAAATGGCCAATTTTCCTGATTTCGAGTCTTGAAACTCGACAATGGGGACAATTGTTCAACTTTGGAGTCTTGTAAATTTTATTAAAAAAATCAAAAAATATTTTAGAATTTTTTTTTAGCATGCCACCTTCTCTTTAGAATAATAAGAAGTAAGATGATAAGACAAACCCACAGACTGCTTCAGAGCGAAACATTGGGTATTTGTTTTTATACTCTAAACACCATATCCTTAAAGTGAGGGCTAGTCTTCAAGTGAAAATCATTCCTAACATTTTTCTTTAATGTAAATTAGCTCAAATAAACCTGTTTCTCATACATTTTGGGCTTCTTTCTGTTAAAGCGGTAGACGTAACTCGAAAATGGGCCAATCTTACCCTTATTTCGAGTATTGAAACTCGAAAATGGGAAATTGTTCAAATTTCGAGTCTTGTAAATATAATTAATTAAGACAGATTTTTGAATTTTTGTTTTTAGCATGTCAATCTCCTTCTCTTTAAAATACATACGATGATGATGGTAGCAAATACCAACCTGTTTCAGAGCGAAACATTGGGTATGTGTTTTTACACTCTAAAACACCGTCCCTTAAAGTACTGCAATTTGTTGCAAGTGAAACCATTTCTAACATTTGTTTAATTAAAATTATTTATAAAATGTTTTTCATATATTAAAATTGATGCTAATAGCATATAAAGGGTTAATCATTGATTTCTTATAAATGGAATTTGTCAATTTTCCTTATTTCGAGTATTGAAACTCGAAAATGGGAAACCTGTGTCCAATTTCGAGTCTTGTAAGATTATTGCTTTAAATAAGGAAGATTTTTGAATATGTGTTTGTCATGATCATCCGTCGCTTTAAATACATAAGATGAGATGATAGGAGCAAACAACAAGACTGTTCAGACGAAACATTGGTATTTGTTTTTACACTCTAAAAACGGAGACACCGTACCATTAAAGTGAGGGAATGTGTTGCAAGTGTACCCCATTCTAAACATTTGCTTTAATGTAAATAACTCATAGAAACCACTTTCTCAACATTTTGTCTTATTCTGTTAAAGCTGTAGCCGTAACTCGAAAATTTGCCACTTTCCTGATTTCGAAGTCTTGAAACTCGAAAATAGGAAATTGTTTCACATTTCGATTCTTGCAAATATTTAATACATCAAAAAATATTTTTGGAAGTTTTTTTTTAGCATGTCATCCTTCTCTTTAAAACACTAAGATGAGAGGAATACGATGACACACACAGACTGTTTCAGAAGCGAAACACTTGGTATTTGTTTGTACACTCTAAAACACCGACCCTTAAGTGAGCGTGCCTGTGTTTTGCAAGTGAACCATCCTACCATTGCTTTAATGTAATAACTCATAAAAACCACTTTTTCCCTCAACATTTTTGACTTATTCTGTAAAAGCGGCAGACGTAACTCGAAAATGGGCCAATTTTCCTGGATTTTGAGTCTTGAAACCTCGAAACTGTTGAAATTGTGCAAATTCGAGTCTTTTAAATATTGGATTCATGAGAAAGATTTTTGAATTTTTTTTTCCATGTTACTCCTTCGCTTTAAAACACATAAGATGAGATGCTAGGATGAAACAACACAGACTGTTTCAGAGCGAAGACCTTGGGTATTTGTTTTTTACACTGCCTAACGCAAAAACCGTGACCTTAAAAGGTGAGGACGTGTTGCAAGTGAACCATTTTACCCATTTTTGCTTTTAATGTAAGTACTCATAGAAACCACTTTCTCAACATTTTTACTTAATTCTGTTAAAGCTGTATACGTAACTTCGAAAATGGGCCAATGTTCATTATTTCCGAGTCGTGTAACTCGAAAATGGAAATTTTTCACATTTCGATTCTTGTACATATTGATAATTTAAGAAAGAATTTTTTAATTCTGTTTTTAGCATGTCTCCTTCTCTTTAAAATACATAGAGATATGATATAGCAATACACATACCTGTTTTTCAGAGCAAAACATTGGGTATGTGTTTTTACACTCTAAAACACCGTACCCTTAAAGTGATGATGTGTTGCAAGTGAAACCATTCAAACATTTTGCGTTAATGTAAATAAATGTCATAGAAACCGCTTTCTCAAATCATATTGGCTTATTCTGTTAAAGCTGTAGACTAACTCGAAAATGGGCCCAATTTTCCTGAGTTCGAGTCTTGAAACTCGAAAATGGGAAATTGTTCAAATTTCGAGTCTTGTAAATATTGAGTTAAATTAGAAAGATTTTTGGAATTTTGTTTTTAGCATTCATCCTCTCTTTAAACACCCATAAGATGATATGATAGGATGAAACACAACAGACTGTTTCAGAGCGAAACATTGGGATTGTTTTAGCAACTCAAAGCACCGTACCCATAAGTGAGGACTGTGTTTGCAATTGAAACCATCTAACATGCTTGAATGTAAATAACCGTAGAAACCCTTTCTCAACTTTTGACTTTTTCCCTGTTTTAAGCTGTAGACGTACGCTACTCGAAAATGGGCCACTTGTCCCTGATTTCGAGTCTTGAACTCAAAATGGGAAATTGTTTTCAATTTCGAGTCTTATAAATATGTTAAGAAATCAAAAAAGATTTTTGAATTTTGTTTGTTCATGCATCCTATTTTCTCTTAAAACACACATACGATTAGATGATATGAATGAAAACACCAGACTGTTTCATAGCGAAACATTGGGTTTTGTTTTTTACACTCTGAAACACCGTACTCTAAAGTAGGGCCAACTCTTGCAAGTGAAATCATATTCCAAACATTTAATGTACATACTCATCCAAATTTTCAAATTCGAAACTTGAAACTCGATACTTGAAATCGAAACTCGAAAATGAAACTCGAAAATGAAATTCGAAAAATGAAACTCGAAACGCGAAAAATGAAACTCGAAACCCGAAATTCGAAACTCGACCGCAACTGAAAATTAAAACTCGAAACTCGAAAAATAACTCGTAAAATTAAAGCTCGAACTCGAAAAATGAACTCGACAATGGAACTCGAACTCGAAATAAAACTCGAACTCGAAAAATACTCGAAACTAAAATTGAAACTCGAAACATGAAACCTAGACTTAGCCATTTTTTTTAAAAAAAAAAAACCCGAAACTCGAAAATTAAAACTCAAAACTTGAAACTCGAAGATTAAAAACAACGCATATATGTGTGTTTGCCCAACAACAACCTTTATAGCTTTATGTATGGGCGTTTACCTGGAGTATGTGGAATCTTTGTTACTACTGCATGTCCTTTAATAAGTTTTTAATACGCTTTTTTACCCGGTGCACCTGAATGGAGAGTGGGATATCCCAGGCTCTTGATTGGTGAGAATATATGAGAATTAGATCATTATCATCGATGTTTCACCATATCCCATAACACAATAGATTAAGTATTTAAAGAGGCTTACTCAGATTTCCCCGATGAGGGCGCACTCAATTTTCACAAATCGTGTTTTGCATGTACATCATGCTTGTCCATTACACTAATCACTGTAGGAAATAACTCCCACTCGAAGTCCTTCATATAAACATCACAATTTTTTGTTTAAAATTCCGGATCCGGAAATTTTGTTAGTAATCACACGGCGTCGGTATCCTATGACACTGTTATACTGTGAATAAATGTTTTATTGCATGAAAACGAAATCCGATTCATCTTTAACTTGAATCAAGCTTTTTGGGTGATTACCTTTAGTTCTAGATGACTAGTTGTAATTGCTACACAAAAAAAATATATGTCAAAATCTCTGAGGTCAGCCTTTAAGACTGCATGTACAGATCTAATTTAATATAATAATTAATAAATTATCACCTTATAAACACTCCCACAACATGGACAGAGTATCTAATAAGCGCTGTCCATAATACACACTCACCAAAAATCTTTTCTTACTCTATAAATGACTTGAAATACATATAAACTAAAGTATAAACCTACTGGATATTAACATTTCAAGAAAGAAAAGGTTCAGCATATGACCAATTTGCCACCCAAACTACTCACTCCTCACCCTGATAAAAAAAAAAAAAGAAAAAAAAGAAAAGTGTCTTCAGTCTAGTTTTCAAAGTGGAAACAGTTGGTGCACTTCTAACATACACCGGTAGGCTGTTCCACATAATAGACGGGGACTGCAAATGGCAAAAGGCCAGAAAACCCCGCAGAAAACCAGTCCCAGCCCAGTGGCGGATTGTAGGAAAAGGGCCCCTGGCCCAGCAGCTTAAGGTGGGGGCCCCCTTAGCGTCAAGAAGCAAAACGCAATAGCAAATTCTTAGTGCAAACGTATGTTCCGAGGGGGCCCTGAAGAGCAAAGTTTAGGGGGGCCCTGTCAGCAGCTGCTTACACTAGCCCTGACTCTTAAATCCGCCACTGGCCCAGCATAAGTAAAAGTTACTTTCACATCCTGTGATATTACATATGTGTTTGAACTTTCTCTTTTAAGAGATGTCTTTGCACTGTTGGCTTCAGATTGCACTGAGATGGGAGCGATTGTCCAGAACTAATATCATTTCAGTGTTTTTGACCATGGGTCCTGAAGAGGGGTGTTTTGAATCAATCAACATGCTTGCAAGTGCAGATGTGTTTGAATTCTTTTCCAGGGCCGAAAGGCTTGTTGTTTTGTTTGTTTTTTTTTTGTGGGGAAAAAAAGCCGGAAAAAAGGTGGATGAATTTTGGACGAATTGTGAGGCCAGTTGTTTCAAGAAATGAAATCATTACACACTGCCAGGGGGTGGAAGATTCCATGTCCAATACAATGGGTGGGGAGGGTAGCTTATTGAGGAAATGTACAATGAGAAGGTCTCGGAGAGAGGGATGGTGAAAAAAATATTGGAAATCTGAAGCATTTGGGGTGATTTACAGCAGCAGAGACTGCTTTTAGATGTGTTACTGAAGAAGATTATGTTTTTGTATCCGGACCTGAATGTTACCTTTTTTGCCAGATGGTTTCATCAACTTGCATTGTGGACTGGAAAGAAATTTGAAGAATCGAGGATCTCATCGTGCGCGTATGGCCCATAAGACTTGTGTCAATTATCCCTCATCTGAGTAAAATTGTCACATGTATGGTTACCGCAATGAGTTATAAAATTAATTTACTGGGTGGCCAACTTAATTTTCCAGACTATTACTCGACAATTTGCATTTATAAAAACAAAACAACAACGAAAAGCGTTTATTATGGTGGCAACAATGGACGAGTTTATTAACTTTTAAGTATATTCATCATCATAACAAGATTTACCGCATGTATACTAGAGGAGGAGCACGGACCAAGGTTGCAAAAATCATCGTTTTACCCCTCAATACAGAAAAGGTTTTTGGAACACCTTGGTTTCGTATGGGCCCTCTATGTCAATGCAGGTATAGTCAGGGGCGGTGTCTCTCCTCTCATGAAGCTTTATGTTTTGGACAAAATTGATTTTTCAGTTTCAAGGTTTAAGGACATCCACAAAGACTCAAATTGTCGGTGTCATATTTCACATGAGGGCACCAGTGAATCGTGTATGTATGGGTCGATGTCAAATGATGATATTTTGCATTAACCCTCCCAATGTATATTCCTTTAGTTATAAGGTCAGTTCAGAAAAGGTATAGTTTTGCCCTACCTAGAGATGGATCATTCATGGAGTTATTAACAATACAAAAAGGTCAAGGTCCAATTATTTCGGTCTTACAGGGGTTCAAAAAGCAAGAAAATGCATGGATTTCGATGTGAAAATGGTCTTAAATAAGATTCCACCAATCCGATGTACTATTAGAATAGTCATGATAGTTTGCAATTCCAGGATACTTATTACCATGGTCACTAACACCTAATTTGGCCTGGCCTCATTAGAGTTCAATGACCTGGATTGACATTCGACCCCCCAGTGTACTATGGTTAAGAGAGATCCTAGATAGGGCAACAAACTTTTCTTAATATGAATTGGTTGGTACGGGAGTTCAAACAGGTGATAGATTTCCCTTTTTAACACTATTTTCATTCAAACCGTGCATTTTTAACTCCTGGATAGGCAAAAAAATACAGTTTGACCTTTTTGTAATAAACTCTTGGAGTATCCATCCCTTGATGGGGCAACTATACCTTTTTAAATTGACCTTATGGCTAAAGGAAATTATGGTGAGATGTTTACCACAATTATGATCAATTTGACATTTGACCCCTGTACAAAGTTCAATGGCACTCTCAGGTGGAAATATGACACTGACAATTTCACAAGTTGGAAGTGATTTTCTGTGATGTCATTAACCTATAAAACTGAAATATCAATTTTGGCCCAACATATGAAGTAGTAATTGAACAAAGACAACTGCCCTCAAACTAGTAGATAGTACACTCAAATTGTGGTGTCACTTTTTCAATAGGGGCGAATTTAAGGTTACACAGGGGTCAAACTTTTGAAATGCTCCTATATCATGGCGAAATGTATGCCATATTGTCCATCAAGTCACAAGGATTCCAAAAATGGATATAGTTTGTACCATCTATGACCATTGGTTTGGGAGTTAGAGGGTAACAAGAGCACCAATGGTGCTGAGGCTCTACGCTTTAATAGTAGCGAGACTTCAGTTTGACAGGTGGTAAATTAGCAATGATTGAACTTTTGACATTTGACTTGGAGTTGACTGGGGACTGCCATTGACCTCAGGTTTATCATGTGATTCAATTGGACTTGCGACTTCACTTGACGTGTGTTGACTTTGACCTCACTTGTCAAAGTCAAAACCTAACTCATGCTATGATTTCAGATTTGAAAAGCCCGGTTGGCCAAAATAATTTCTGGTATATCTTCCATCAGAAATTACCCATGGACAGTCTGCAGGGTGCTAATTTAATACCAGTTTTCTGTATTGTGTCAGGGCAGGGGGTAGGACCACAGTCTGCTCGATTTGAGCATTGGGGATTTCATGCCTAAGAAAATATGACGCTTTGTGGACAAGTCTGTTTGTGCTGACTATTGTCAGTGAACCATAATTGAGAGAACCAACTCAACCAAAATGAACATTTTTAAGGCAAGTTGCTGAGCAATTCAGGAGCAGCGAATCTACTCATTGTGAAAATACACACTTTCATCATTTTACGGTTTGTCAAAATATTTTGTATAGTGTACAGAATCATTATAAAACATGTCACTGCATTATTTTATGCCAAAGTAGTTCAATAGGAACAGTCACAAAGATATCTGATAAATTTGGGCCAAGCTTCTAAGTTTGTGCAATTTTGAAGAAATAGGAAAGAAATCAATATTCTCAAGTAAAGGTAAAAAAGTAAAACTACATCGTTCCCCGGAAAACGTGTGTCGCCTTAAGCTGTCATCAAGGTTTGTGTCATGGAGTCGTGTTAGTTCGTAGTTGCTGTTTGTATATAGATTTTTTGCCAGTGGGGGGTTTTTTTTTTTTTTTTGTTTGTTTTTGTTTGGAGGACTGCTGTTTGATTTAATGTGAAAATGGGTCAAAAGGGTCACACAGGGGTTTTCAAAGGTCAATCGAGTATAGTCCCGCATTACGTCATGACTAGAGTTATTTGTGAGTAAACTTGGGTGCCATAGCATCTTATGTGCCACAAAGAAAGAAATCGTAGTTTTAGAGGTTTCACAAAATGGGGGTGTAAAAGTTCACATAGGGTCATCAGACGCGTCACTTTGTTTTACACCACCACATATAAGCCTTGGGCAGTGGTTTTTCTGAACAAGTATGAAGTTAATCAGTCGATGGGTATGTGAGAAATGGAAATTGTTAACATGCGTCGAGTTTAATGAAATGGGGGTCAAAGGTCACATAGGGTCATCAAAGGTCATCTGTGTAATCCACATTAAATTAAGTCTTGGGCCCGTGGTTCTTTTTTAGTAACTTTTTTTTGGTGGGCCGTTAGCTTCGTGTGCCAAAGGAATGTAGTTTTTAAAGATTTAAAAAAAAAGTGTGATGTCAAAGGTCACATAGGGGTCTTCAAAGGTTTCACTTTGTTTTTACACTACATGTGAGCCTTGGGCCAGGGTTCTCCTGACCAAGATTGATATAATAATTGGATGGAGTTGTTTGAGCATCAATACTCGCAGTAATGGGTCGACTATGAGTTTTTAAAAAAATTGTGCGAGTCGCGCAGCGACGAGCACCATTTTTTGTGAGAAAATGTTAGAATTTGGAGTATTGTGAGAAAAAAAATCCATCCAATTTTTCATTATTTGTTTTCAGAATTTTGTGGAATGTAAATATGCGCACCAGAAAACTAGGAACCAGAACACCTGACACCAGGACAAACCGACACTTGAGTCATGGCACACAGACAACTGGTTGCCAGACACTAGACACTAAAAACTGACACCAGAATCCTACACCCAACACCTGTCATTAACCCCCATTTTACACCTGACACCCAACATGACACCTGTGAACTTGAAACCCAACATAAACACCCAATATGACTCAAAAATGTTGACACCCGCATCTGCCACGATACCCATACCGGACACCAGGACACCCAACACCAATCTGACACCAGGCACCCAACATTTGACCCGACACCCACCATTTGACACCCGACAACCCAACATCGACAACCTGCACCCAACATTGACACCACGACACCCAACATTTTTTGTTTTTTTGACACCCAACTGGACATACAATAGGATACCAAAACCACTGACACCCAACACCGTCATTTGATACCAAAAGACACCCAACACTGGCACAAATGCCTGGCATGACCTGACACTTGACACTTGACACCCGACATATGTCTGAAACCAACAGCCGAACACCCAAACCCCAACACTATGACACCCAACACTCGACATTCAACATGACACCAACATCAACATTTGGACACTCGACAGGACACCCACAGGACACCCAACACCGACACTTGACCAAGGCCTGACACTAGACAAGGCATCTGACCACGACGATTATACATCACCTCATTTCTCACCTGACGCTACAAACCATTACCACCAGCAACCAGAAAGTACTATGAAAACAAGGCATCAAGACCAAAACTCATTGAAACCTCCCCCTCCACAGAAATGAAAAATCCAAAAACTATCTCAACCAATCCTTAGCCTCCCTCAGCCAACTGTCAATAGACCATGCACGATCCCCGAATGCATATCATTCGGTGCCCATTTCCCATCCGGGAACTTAATTTACCAGCCTCAAGTCGGGATAAAAAACATTACGGTTAGGGAGCCCGTACGAAATACCAGAAAACTTACCATATCGTGACGTTGCACTATAGGTGTGTAATCGTCCGTCAGGTGACAAGTGGTTGACAAGTATAAGTAGGGCACAGACGATCGAAAATATCACGTCTTGTCGTGAATTTCAACACCAGTAGCTACCAGGCCTCGATTGTTTTTTGTTCCATAGATATTCTCCTACATTTTTGGAAGATTTAACTTCACGTGAAAAGGTACTGGTATTGTAATTTTAGTCACTGTTCGGCGACGCGAACGAACTACAAATTTTTTGTAAACATGACCTCTGGTTTTACAAGTTCCCGGATGGAAATGGGGGCACCGATAGAGATGCATTTTGGGGATCGTGCAAATGGTCTATTAATTCAAAATGACTTGGGAAAGCACAATTACTTTGCACGCTAAGATATGCTCCAATTCATGTTGACTGGCTATTTAAACATGTACAAAGATATAGGAGGGAAGATTCTGAAAACAAACTAATTGAAGTTATAATCAGGCATGCATATGTGAGAAATGAGCAAAGCAATAGCAATGTAACTATTGTTTGATTTTAATGAATTGGGTCAAAGGTCACATAGGGTCATCAAAGTCAAATCTGTGTATATCCCACATTAGTCAGGCCAGTGGTTCTTTTTGAGTACTTTGGTGACTAAGCTTTCAGTATCTCCACAGACCAAAAATCAGTACTTTTTGACCCAAGAAATGACATGAAAGGTTAAATGTAAAAGGAAACACTAAGCTACATGTGTACATATGACTGCCAATCATGAGATAGCGCTTCTTTAAAATACAGCTTTTCCGTCACTCGTTTACGAATAAATGATGAAGACAAAATAATCGACAAATCGCCCGGAACATACGAAAATGATCCGACATTTCACTTTTTTCATCGATTCTTGGCCTATAAATACCCCAAAATATGATTTTCTCCGGCCACTTTTTCGCTGCTTACCGGAGTAGAAAAGCTTGAAATATTAGTTAGTGAAACGTACATGCCACTTATAAGATCCTTCCATTAAGCAGAAAAATGTGTGAAACATTTTATAGCAACCGAAACTGACGAAAAGTAGCGAAAAGTGTCTTATTGGTACAAGGCACGTCTGCTGGATCGGAAGGCTCTATAGCTTCGCTCGTTCGAGCCAAAAATGGATAAACTGGTAAAAAAAGGGCAATTTCTATTTATACATGCGGTCAAAATCAGAAGTTGCTCCCAATTTTGGTAAAACAAACTGAAAGAGGTTGTTAATATAGCTTAATGTGTCAAAAATAAGGAACAGTTTGCACCATCTGCAAGGCATAGGTATTATGTGTGACAAAATAGGTCATTATAGGGCAACATAATCAAAATGGTGTTGACCGCGTTGACCAAGAATCACGGTTAAGTAAACACACTTTATATAATAAATCTATACTTTTTGGGGGTCCTCTTACCTCAGGCAAATAATTTACAAGTATTTAAAATATAATCAAATATTACTTTAATGTGCCCCCTGTACAAAAATGAGATTGACCTTTTTTACCATTTTAGTCATTTACACAACAAAGGACCAATGGGCGTAGGTGGTACAAACTATACATTTTTGGAAACCTTATGATAGATGGGACAATATGGCATACATTTTCAACATATTGGGGCATTTTAAAAGTTTGACCCCGTTTGTATAAACTTAAATGGCCCCCTATTGAAAGTGACACCACCATTTGGAGTACTACCAACATAGCAGTGGCGGATTTAAGGGAAAGGGCCCGGTCAGCAGCTTAAGTGCAGGGCCCCCTTTTTTTTATTATTAATCCATGAATCTAACTTGACTGCAAATTAACCTATGTCTGCCCCTTCGCAGCTTAGTGAGCCTTTATTCGGGTCAGACCCACTTACTTAAATCTTTAATTTTGCCTAGTGAGACCCCTTGGCCATTGGAGTCAATAAGATCAAATTCCAATGTTTTCATCTTAATAATTCATTTGGAAGATATCATATGATAGTGTGCCCCATCAGTTTAGCTTAGTCCTTGATTGAGGAGCAGCTTTGTGGTATAGTGAAAAAGAAATAGTATTTTAGAGTTATACTAGAGTAATGATTAGGCAAAAACAAAACAAAATAAAAGAACAAAAACAAATTTGTTTCAAATAGTCATTGAATTTTATTTTGATGAACTTCAGAAAATTGGGCTTTTTGGACAAACCAGAGCATCAATGATGCCAGTAGCCCAGATTTGATGCAATTCAAAGACAACAACAACAACTCTTAAAGTACTTTATATTATAATCGAAAATGGCATATTAATACAATTTTGTTTATGACTGGGTAAAAACGAGAGCATCAACGATGCATGTAACCCTCGCTCACAATTTATAGCACAGGGGCGGCAGCTTTGGAGGGGAAAAAATGACATGAAAAAAAATAAAAAAAATAAAAAAAATAAAAAACTTTAAAAACCTGTTTAAAATCTGATTCTGATATCTTGGGCCATCCCCGAAGCCAACCCTGATGTTGGTAGCCACATACCATGTATCTAGTAGTAACATCATTTGTCTCACAGCAGAAAGCAAAAAAATATGTTGAGAAACCCACCTTACCCCTCTACCAACATCCCACCTTCCCCCTCTTCAACAACCCATCTACCCCTTCCCCAACATCCCATGTGGTCAGTTTTTTAAGGTGGGACACATTTGCGCCACACATCTTGCATTTGATCACAAATTTGCTCCTTTTACATGTTTGATGTTGTAGCTCAAACAGTTTGCATCCAAGCTATACAAAAGTATACATTTTAAGATTGCAATATGTTCTAATGATCCAAATCTGCAAAGTCTGGATGAATATTCAGGGGTGTGCTAAATTATATACAGGGTGATACAAAAGAAAAGTAACAAAAAATGGATCCGTAAACAGTGACATTCTTCCACACTAAAGTGAATTTGAAAATAAACCACATTTTGAAAAGTAGAAAGAAGGATCTTTCAGGAAATATATAACTTGGCACAAATTTGATCGGCTGTTTTGACTATACATGGTGGGTAAAAATGGACGCTTAAACAATCATGGCCCAATTTCTCATCAACAGTCAGCTAAAAAAAAAAAGCATTAAAATACCAATAGGTTACAAAGTCATGCCTTGATTTCTGAAAGAGAGTATTACAATATATGTGACAAATCATTTTAAGTCAAGATTTCAGTTAAATTTTCATATCGGGTGTCCAAAATATGACGGTTAATACACCAATATAGATCCTACCAATTGTTTCAGCTTTGTGATGCATACTGTGTGCCCTGCTCTTATGCAATTTATCATTAAAGAAAAATAGAACTGTTGATGTTAACAATCAAACAGCCAATAACAGCTCAGCACAATAATACAGGGTGAGTCGATGCATGGTGGTATGTATGTGCCTGAAAATGCATTTACTCTATCTAGATAGTGTAGACATGTACAATTGTACATAGTGAATGATCCTATGAAGAGCAATTTCAAATTGAAGAACAAGTGGCAGATAATTAGACAATTTCATGACAAATGCTTCATATGCAATCAGAATTGTAAAAGCTTGCAAATTTGTGGACTCATTCATCACCATTGTTTAGTACTGTGCTTTGCAGTGCTCTGTGCATCGCATAGATGCATTCTATTACTTATAGGTTTATTTAAAGACATCTTACCATTACCAAGTTCATTAATTTAAAACAAATACTGTTCAATTAAAAAATTATTAAACAAGTAAGTTTAACTTATGTACACAGAAATACATAAGTAACAAGTAAAAATTACACTCTATCTGCTACAGTAGATTCCCCATGCAAAATGTAACACGCAACCGCAGCCACGCACACGCATCCGCCTCCACCCTGACTAATTAACTTTAACGAGCTTTT
>JAMKCH010085810.1:0-62513 GCA_023653785.1 Ophioderma brevispina | reverse complement strand
TGAGGTCCCTATTTGTTTTGTGGAGTTCAATCAACCGGTTCGCTAAAATATGACGCCCGACCGCTGTGCAAAATAATGTATGATTTTTCGCGGGATTATTCTATGTTACCTATTACCTTTCCTCCCACGGGATGTTAGTCTACTTTGTCGATCAAAAACTCACCAGGCGATCATGCAGTGGCAAAGTCAGCTATCACACTTAAAGACCGCCACATTACACCTTTCAGCTGTATATATTCCTCTTTAAACATTGTTTTCTTGCTGATTCTTTCCTTTACTACCATAATTTTACTCTTAATATCACACACTCACTTACAGTTGCACAATGGTACATAGCGACCATGGGATCGCAACAGAGAAATACTGCCGCCGAATGCTGTAAACTACCCATTTTGATTGGCTGGTAAACGACCTTAATTAACGTATTTGTTTACAAGAGTTTCGAATCAAACAACAGCTATTACGATGTAACTACCGACTGACCAAGTTCAAAGGATATCGGGGTCATTATTTATGTCAATTGGTTCAAATATAGTCTATTACTGTGGCTGTTTATCAATTCAAGGGTAAATATTTATTATTTGCTCTCTTAATCCCTATTTTTTAGGGGGAATTCGGCAATTTCGTACTTCTGTATTTTTGGGCAACTTCAAAACATCTTTACAAAATATAGAATCTCCCTACTAGGACCAGTTGGCAGCTCAGCCTAGATGGCAATGTACCGTGGCTCTTCTCAGAAAATAGGATACAAAAACCTGCTTTCCTTTTCTAATATATTGCCGGCGCACACAGACGAAAGTCCGCTGATATTTCACCGCTATATAATAGCTTATATGTATTCCTTGCAGAATAATTGGCATTAAAAGTATGCAGTTTTTTTTGCAAATCCTAACACTTACAAAAGGGTATTCTGTGCTGAGTAATTTAGCAGTGTTTACTTGTTTGGTTGTGGACAAATTGGTGAGGTTCAGGCCGACCTTCGGCAATCAAAAGTGGGGCGTTTATTTTGAGGTTTTTATTTTTCATGTAAAAAGTGTGGGGGGCTTTGATTAGAGGGGGGGCGTTTATTTATTAAATATACAAATTTTAATTGATTTTCTTATTTTGTTGTTGTTTTTGATTGCTTCCCAAATGACTTGCAAATATTCTACGTAATTATTGGTTATAACTAAACAGAATTGGTCCATGTGGCAAATGAGTTAATATTGTCTGCTGACTTTTCTGCCGTTGTGAGGCCTGTTGTTGGAGTGACCAAAATAAAAATTGTTGGCTAATTAAGAAAATACACAAATGACGAAAGGTTGTTTTTTAAGAAGGAAAGCAAAATTATCAAGCAAAAGTTGAGGAGGTGATTGGATTTATTGGAGATATTTTAACCATTGTCCTCTGTGTGAAAAAAATTCTACATCCTTGGATGTGATCCCATTAGTTGAAAAACTATTTATTGTTAAGTATACTTTCTTTCTTTCCATGAAAAGAAAGCTTCTATTGTAGAGATCTTGTTTTGGATTTGTTAAGTGCCTGTTTGAGCTTTACAAGTCTTTCTCTATACATCATCTATCTAGCTTTGTTTGTTGATTTGATAAACATTTTAACTCCGATCAAGTATCACTTATATTGTTAGTGTTTCACTTATACTAAATTTAAAAAGGCTTCTTTCTTTCTTACAAGGTCTTTCCACAATAATCATTCCCATGGACTGGAATGATAATCCTTTATCCTCTTGAGTTCCTTATTGTCCAATTGACTAAATGTTCTTGTTTATTATCATATATTTGTAATCATCTGCGTATCGCCATCCGCCATTACTGGGGCACCCACAAGATACGCCACGGGAACATGGGACTATACTCGGGGTCCAAGTATGGTAATCATAATGCTGAATGCTGAATAGTGAAATGTTACTGCTTACTGAAAGGTGCATTTTGGATTCCAAGCACCTTCTGTTTATTCATGTTCACTAGATCTCTTCAGAAAGCCATATCACCACTTGTTAGCTGATCCCGACTTATACGAGGTTTTGTGTTATGAGCAATTGTGTTTCCATGTTCCCATAGGCCACGGTGTGTAATTTCTTCTGTTACGGACAAAGAAAATACACAAATGCGAATTGGCTTAAGGACACGGACAGAATTGCACGCAAGATGCACCACATGGATTACTATAATGTTAACAGTTCAGATGAGATGAAATCTTACCTTTTTTAGGTAAGTCGGGGGGGGGGGGGACGAATGCTATGTGGGATCACAAAATGCCCCTTTAAGTTATACATCCCATTGCCATTGCATATACTTCAAGATTCACCTTTATTGTGGTGATGTAATTAAGGCCCCCCCCCCCCCCCCCAAAGATCTTTTTCATATTCAATGTTGACCCAATTATTCACAGTTATGGAGTTGTCTGTGCATAGGCAATCTTTCAGGATTTATTAGATTATTAGTAATCACCACTGGATTATATGTATATACCTCAGGTTTATACAGTGATTCTTGTTTAAAAGTTTTTGTCTGATAACAAGGATTTTATAGGGTTGGCTTTGAAATTTGCCATAGGACAGAATCTGAAGAATAGTTTTTTGCACAGTGCATGCATATGCATCATGTAAATTATACATCTAGATGACTCTCAATTTTCTCTGAGCTAGGGATCAAATAGTACATGGAAATTCTTTGATAGATGTCAAAAATAGGCATTATGTTGATCTGTTTGTTTGGATGTTTATTATGAGGTCCATCATATTTTTTTTTTAATGTAATAGCAGTGATAAATTAGACAATGCTCCTCCTGACAGGCAATAATATGGCGCACTTCAGTAGAACTTTAAAGGTTCTATTTTTGTTCTAAAAATGTTTGAAAAAAAATTGAATTTGGTGAATTTTCGGGTGGTAACTCTCCGAGTAATTCTTAGATCCTCAAAAGATCATTACAATCTCCTGAGCAGTGCTTTAAATTTTTGAATGAGAAAGGTAAACATGGTAATACGAATATGATATAAAGGGGTGTGGTCCAATCGTCTTTGGGATCCCCTGAATTGACCGGAAAGTAGTATCGATTTTGATATCAGATGAAAGTCTGTATTTTTTCTCATTGTCGTCCTGAATTTGAGCCCTCAATCCATTTCAGTCCGCAGATAACACAAAAAACCACCGTTTTAGTGGTTAACCATCATTAGCACAGTATTGAAATGGCTTTTCAACATGCATTATATGCGTCTCCCATCCAAACCGCAAGTTTTGTTTCCCACTTCTTGATGGGTGTATATGCAAGTGCCAGGCTCTTCATATCAAGTAGATAACACCTTACACTGAATCGGAACAAGGCACCTTAATGGTTTCTTGACCATCCCTATGAATATAAAACATGCTTCAGGATATTGACTAAAAGTTTTTATGAAAGGTATTTTAGACGTGATATTTTGCTGGAGAATAACTATACATTGGTGCAGGATACCTCAATCTTCAAAATGTCATACACTTTATCATTGTTCCTTTTCACGATTTCAGAGCGATGTTGATGGTACTGATTTATTTGATCCAAATCCTAATTTAAAAATATGACCATAATCCTTCAACCATTTTAAAAGGAAAATAAATCATTGAAATAATGTCATTGCCTTCCAATTCTAGAAAAAAGTCGGACAAATGAGGAGTTGTAAATCCATACTGAATCTAACCATTTGCTAAGGGAAAGCTATTGCAGGGGAAGTGGGGACTAAACAGTACAGAGAGTTGACTCTTTTGGAAATTGGAAAAACAAAGTGGAAAATTTTCATGCAATTTTACACAAACAAAACAGTTGCATGGACTGAATTGACTATTAACAGTGATAAGACTGAATAAAAAGTACGAAATAAATTATTCGTCATTTTCGGCACTAGTGGCTGCCATCTTTGCAGGCAGACAGTAAATTGGGAGCATTAAATATGGTGAGATATCACATCTGGAGGTGGGAAGAGTTTAAGAGTATTGTTTGGCAACAGTGATCGTTGTATATGAGAATTGGCGATTGGGAATGTTGTACTTTAAAGTGGGGGTAGTAATTAAGAGAAAGGTCAAATATGGCGAGGTACTCATTATTGGGCAGAGTTAGATATGGCAACGTTTGGGATGTTGCGTCTTATGTTTATGTATTGG
Organism: Ophioderma brevispina; assembly: GCA_023653785.1. NCBI lineage: Eukaryota > Metazoa > Echinodermata > Ophiuroidea > Amphilepidida > Ophiodermatidae > Ophioderma > Ophioderma brevispina. The sequence goes on along the minus strand of JAMKCH010085810.1, from coordinate 58,380 downwards.
GGATGGTTTGAAAACCTACAAAATTGAGGCCTTTTTTGTAGAGTTTTTTCAAATGTGTGATTAATTCACAGAGTATTGCACGAGTTGTGTTTGGTAACATTCTGGTTTGTGTGTTAATTTGAAGAAATAAAAAGAGGTTTGTACTTGTCAAGTATAGGGAGGGTAGTTTAGAGGGATAATATATGGTATGGTGAGTTGTCACCTTCACAGTACCAGAAAAGTAATTTTTGATGTACCTACTATTTCATATATTGAAAATAATGTTGGGAGAAGCACACAAAAAACTATGATCTCTGTGGTACTCCGCCATAATAAATTTAAAGCTGACAACCTGCCGCTAATTCAATGTAAACATTAACACCAGTTCATAACACACCACATCAAACTTTTTAACATAACTCTTCTAATACTCTGAAGTAATAACTCACATATTTTGACTCTCAAAATGACTCCCCTTTTCAATACAAACATTTCCACTAATCCTACAACACGCTACATCACAGCGTTTGCTAATATAATTCTCACAATGCGTTGCTTTGAAGTGACAACTCCCGCATTTACTCTCGCAAAAGACCTCCTATGTAAAGTACAACATCAAAACTGACTTTCCGTCGATTGATTTTTATTTCCGTCGGTTAATATTTTCTCATATTATGTTTCTCATTACATACAGCTATTTCAGAATATTACATGGGGCAAATAATTTGTCAGGGAACATAGTTCAATATTTAAAAAAAGATGTCCTATTCATTTGTATGTATAGTCTGGTAGCTAGCTGTAGCTATAATTCTAATGGCGGCGCCATTGCCAGGAACTCATTTTTTTATTCGTATTAATAAATTCGATCCAACTGACTGATTAAAGTTGAGCTGTAATTCTCATAAGGTCCTTTTTAGGATCCATTTTGCAAAGAAGTTGCACTATTAAAATGCAATTTTTGATTTTCAGCTTATGTTCAGTCTGTGTGATTATGTTACCAAATTTGCTAAATAATGGGTTAAAATGGGTAAAACCTGTTGGCCATTACTTTAAAGTTTTATTTTCACTCAGAATTTCAGTTACCCAAAGTACATCTCTCTATAGGAATTAGGATCCAGAAATATTACCAACTTAAGAACATGTTCTGTAAAAATAGACCCATGGGTGGCAGACCTCAAAAATAGATTTCATTCATATTTCAACAGGGGAAGGGGCCTTGATTCAAAGTAACCAAATATGACAATTTTAACTTCTCGACCCTGTTTGCCATGGTTACGACCAAAAACACTATTTTTCTATAATTGTCCAAATTTCACCCTTTTTCAAGTCCTGAAAATGCCTTGATGAATGCCACGTCACCGCACGAAAGGTATTAACAACATAACAGTTACAGTACATCTTTAAAGCATTTTAAACTTTTCAACAATTTTATTCAACCAAAAATTTAAAGACGGCGTGTTTGGAGATTACCATTATCAAAATAGTGGGTGTTTTGCCGAATTTTTGATTACCTGAAAAGGAACACTGTTTTAATACGTCATAAATTCCAAGGTAACGCTTGTTGGGTAGTATGACTTTTGTTGTGGGTACCTATGATGTTGATCTATGTCACAAATAAAATGAACTTGGGGATATGCAGCGTTAAAGAGCAGTATTGCCAGGAAAACTGACATTTGCAGAAGGAAATTTACATAGCGTGCAGTCTGAAAAATTGTACATTTTACCACTAATTTTGTATAGAAGATGGTTACAGAGGCAAGGAGGCAAAGGGAAACACATGGTAAAATCTCTATCTTACTCAAAGTGAACTGAGGGTTTTACACCGATATGTGTTAAAATTAAAAAAGTGTTGCCAGAATACACATGATGAACACTATGTTGAAAAAAAAAAACCACTTTCTCTTGATATTTTTAACACTCCATAAATAATGTTGTTTTTGTCACCCATTTATTCTTTTAAGCTGTTCTGGAAGATGATATGAAACATTATTAAAGTTGCTTAAATAGTTATTCAGAGCTTGGGCAACCTGCAAAATCTTAGTTTTTTAGAGCGATCGTTAGCTCCCTGATATGAGCAATCTTTCACGAAATGTTCTATTTCCACAATACGGACACTTGCTTGCGCTTGTGAGGTTTTAGCTTTTAAACGTATTTATACATATCTTTAATGTGGGTAAACTCTCCGAATGGGACCGCGTGGATTATAAGGAATACTCTCTACATGAGCAAGCTCTAAGTGTGGAGATTTGAATAAGAACACCACCATCTTCAGTTTTAGATGGTCACAAAATTGAACAAACAAAACTCCCGCTGATGTTTGTTTGAATAGATGTATACCAGCCGTTTAGTTCATGTATAAATAGTTCAACTATATAGTTCTACAATTGAAATGTCAGATTCCTTCCCATGTGAAAAGGGCTAACAATTAAAAAAAAACATGCTGAGAAACTACCAGCCCCAATCCGATGATTTGGTGTTATGTGTCTGGAACTCTTGCTAGTCCCTGACATCACAAGCAAAATACTAAAAATTAACTTCTCCATTGTTGTTCCTGTAAAGGCACATTCAAACAAATGATTCCCATTCAATTACGTGTTGGAAGCACTAAATGGTTCAAAAAAAAGATACCATACCACACATACCAGCGCACAATGTAACAAGATTGGTTGTTATTTAACACACTCTGTCTATGGCAATAATTATTCGCAATGGAAGGGCACCCCAAAACAACCTGGATTTCAGCCCTGTTTAAGACCAAGAAGCTCCAATAAACCAGGGTCTTTGAAAGAAACACCACCGTTGCTCTACCATGAAACCACGTTTTCAAAAACTTTTGCTTTTCAAATCGATAAAACTGGTATATACCCCGCTTGAAAGCAGAGGGGCGATATGCGCGAGGTTGCATCCGTGGGTGTTTGTGTGTGTGGTGTGTGTTCCAGTTTGCTTAGGTTTTCATTTTTAGATCTGCGAAGAAAAGTTGAACCCAATTTAAACAGACTTGGGATTAAGTGCAGAGGGATCCTTCATATGTAGATGATGTAAAGGTCATAGACCAAGGTTAATGTATGTGTGTTCCGTTTGGTTAGGTTTTTGTTTTTAACATCTTGGTCGAAAAAAGTTTAAGACTGATTTAAACCAGACTTGGGGTGGTGCATGCAAATAGGGGTTCATATGGGATGATGTCAAAGGTCATGGACAATCGTTAAAGGTATTGAGGTCAAGTCAGGACTGTCATCTGGCCAGGGGGATGACGCAAGTTTACTTGCAGTATTTTTTTTTATTAAAAAAAAAGATTAAATTCAATAATCAAGGTTTTGGAAACCCCTTGTTTTTCGATCAAAAAAACAAGATTACTTGCATGATTGAAACTAGGTTGATCCATAAGCTTGACTGATATCCAAAAACTAAGTAGGTTTATCAAATCGAAAGAAAAAGGTTTGAAAAACTGGTTTTTCAGATCGAGAAAACCAGAGAAAGCAAGTTAAAAGAAATGGTTTATTGGCGAAAAAACAGGTTTTTTCCTTTCTGTGCCAAAAATATGACATAAGGCACCGATAAATCAGGTATCTCGGCCAAAAAAGCTCTCTCGGCCGAGAAGAAAAAGAGAGGAACCCACAAGTTTTTCAAAATACTTTGCATTTCAATTTTTTGGAGTTTGCCGATACAAGAAACCTGAAAAAAAAGGTTTTGACTGATAAACGATCAAAACCTTTTTTTTAAATCGAAAAAAAAAACAGGTTTATCATATTTTCTATAGGCAAGGTTGTTGTATTAAAAAACAATGTTTTTTAAATCAAAAACATGGTGTTAAATAATTTTATTTAAAAAAATAGCCCTGCGATCGATAAACTTTATATGTTATTTTTAAAAAAACCAGGTTATCAATCGGAAACCTGATTAAGTTTTATCTTTTTGGTTGCAAATAACGTACATAGCGCAGGTTGACGAACAGTACAATAGAAGAGAAAACAGTGCTTTCATAAGATTCAAACAGGCCGAGAAGAAACTAAGGTTATCAAAAGATTTTCTTTTCCAATCAATAAACCTGGTTTAAAAAAACAGGTTAATCTGGCGTCTAATGCAAAAAGAGTGAAAGTTCACTCTTTCACTATGTGAGGCCCAACCCCCCAAAAATATTCTTTTGGTTAAATTACCCAGATGATTTAAAAATATTATATCACATTTCAAATATTTGGTATTTACCCTTGATAATTTCAATAAGAGATTACAGTTGTAAATTATCAGGGAAATGTGAACAAATTATACTCTCGAAAGGTCGTGAATTTCAATTTTGCACTTGGAGGTAATCGATAGGCAAGCTTTCAAAAACCAGGTTTCTCTACCGATGAACTAGAGTTATGAAAAATTTAGCTTTTGGCATCAATAATTGGTTTTGAAATGAAAAACCAGCTATCAAATAAGGTAAGGATGGGTGGGGTGGGTTGGTGAGTCAAGAGTCAGTGTGGTTCGGTGTTTCGTGAGCATGTCAAAAGTTAAGCACCACAATCCATATGTTATTGAACACTTGTCAATTTCGAAAGGTAGGTATTTTGAAACGTTTTGGGGGTGGGCACGGGAAAAATTTGTTACAATACACATTTTTTCCATAATATGAGACAAAATTTTTGTAAAATTACTGATCAAATTTCCCGTTTGATGGACAGAAATTCTGTAAAATTACCCAAAAAGCCCCATTTTTAAAGTTTTAAAAAAAAAATTTACGGAAATTTTTTTAAACATTGTATGTATTTGGGAACTTTGTGGGGGGGAGTGAGGTATGGGTTAAGGATAGGGTGGGTTTGAGGGTAGGAGGTGGAAATTTGGTGGGTGTGTTCAACATGATATACATGTTCTCCAGAGCATGTCAAAACCTAAGCACCACATGTGCATGAAAACTTGTCCAATTTCCTAAGGTAGGTATTATTTGCACATTTTTTTGGGGGGGGAGGGTTTGTAAGGATTGGGTGGGGCTTCAGTGGCTTTGGGGGGGATCCATAGAGGGTGGTGTGGGAAATCACGGGGTGGGTGTGGGACAGGTGAGGATTGCCATGGTAAAGGACATCCATAATAAAATATTGCTGGGAGTTATTAATCACCATTGGATGCTTTGGTTCCACATCTACTTGCACTGTAGGGGGGGGGGGGGGTGCAGCTAGTCTGGATGGAGTGGGGGTGGTTAACGGGTACCACTGTGGACCCCGTCATGCTGCTACAAGAAAATGAACAAAAATAAGGTTACATATTAACTAGTTAAAAACTTTAAATTTAGAATAATGATTATGTTGTGACGCTGCTTAGGTTTCAATTAACGGAAAAAAGTACAATCTTTTGGCCACACTACTTCCAATATACTATACAAAGCCCCAAAATAATTTTAATTTCTACCAACAAGTACCATTCACCTTAGTTGTACCCTAAAAAAACTACTGCCCTGGGAACGTTACCTTTGAGTTATTTCAAGTGTAATAATAATTTTTTTACAACAAATACTATTGCTAAAACACACCTTTTAAATAATGGTATTCCAAATGAAACATCCCGCAATGTTTCTGGCCTTGTTTTGAAAGCAAAACCCCAGTATCATTTGTATTTATTTATGTGAATTATTGAATTCTTAGTAACTACGTGGTATTACACGAATTTTGTCGTTTTAAGGTTCGAAAACCTGTAAAAATGCTGCAATAAATGTGAAAAACTTGTTATTTGGGTGTTACCATGGCAACCAAGGGTTGAGAGGTTTGAAATATAAGTGGCAATGAAAAGTACCGACCCCAAAGACTATTCAACACGAAATTTGAAGAAAATTCCATTTGTTAAGGTCTGCCACCTTTTTCGATTTCGGTTCGTTTTTTACAGAAAATGTCCTCTTAACTTTTTCAAAACATTTTTCTAAAAATTAAAAAATATTGGTCTGTGTTTTCCCACTTAGAAGCAATTTACTGTGATAGTGGAGTAAGTAAAGAAGGGAAAGTATTATGTACTAGGAGTATGTATTCCTGACTCTGGCATAGAACACACTAATGTCATTGTATAACATGCAGGTATTCCCTGGGTTATTTAGTTCAATTTGCGAAAGTTCATTTGCTAGAGGACTAATCAGAAACAAAGCCAAACCATGAGTTTGTACACTTGCGGTGGCACTGACAGATTTTGCTGCAGGTTTGTCTGTGTTGGGGAGTTCTGACGAGGCATGATTAATCATACGGCAGTTCCACATGTATCTCGTTTTTATTAAGACTTCCTGGTGTCGTGGCCTGGTTTGGTCTATGTTTATACAAAAAGAACTTGCAAATTGCGGGAAGGTATGACTCACTGTAGAGATTCTCGGAAGACTACGTAAAGCATCAATAGGCCAATTTTATAAATCCAAAATTATCCGTTTTTATTACTGTAGTGAAAGCAGCTTGTTAGGAAAAGGCATATTGGTACAATGTATTTCATGTAGATTCAATTACTGACAATTTCACACTGAAGCTTTTGTGAACTAGAGGCAAAGAGACATTTCACAAGTTGTTAATTTCTGGTTGTGTTTGTATTGAAAACACTGTAACAGTGTTTCAATGACCAAAAACAAGCAACCATTGGAACTTATCTGTTGTGACTGTTTCCACACCAATGAAACTATTTTTAAGTTGATATGTCAACACAAAAAGCTTTCAATCGGGGCCTCTTTGCCCCATTGCAGTGGGGCAACGGGGGCATAATGAGGCCATGCCAACAAAATTATGTAATGCTCATATGCCAAATTAGTCTGTTAAGTTTTTTAACATTTCTAATGGATATGAATGAAGGACTACTGCAGTCCTAGTATTGAACACCTAACCACCTAATCTATTGCTTACATAAAAAAAATATGATATGAATTTTTGCAAAAGGGGGCTCATTTGCCCCCACTCTCCCCTACTTGTGAAAATTACCCCAAAATCAGTAATCAAATCTTAAAATATTTAGATTTTGGAAATGCCAAAAAAATTCAATCAATTCTTTTGGAAACATTTGCATCCTGTGCACCCTTAAGCCTAGATCTGGCAGAGTAGTTGAGAAGATTGAATACGGATTACGTCAACCCTCGGAGCCATTTAGATTAAAATGAAGGCAGAAATACATGGACAGAATCCAACGCTACTTATTTTAGGAAACTTAACAGATTATTAGAGAGCAAACTGAAAAACTAGATATTATTCAAAGTGATAGCGGCAATAACATTTCTGCCTGTGTACCATTCATTTCACGTGTGGAAATAGCTGGCATTTGCCTGAGACAATTTCCACTCTAGAGTCGTAAGATTATCCAGCGTGACCCTTATCTATCACGAAATGAAAGTATCATCTCGCGCTAATCCCCCTTGTATTTGCTTCAAAAATGAAGAGAGAGGAGAGAGCGAGAGAAAGAAAGAGACTGACGGACACATATGGAACATGCATTGACCCAATATTGTAAAATGGCAATATCGTATTAGCTCGTAATTTCAGATTTAAAAGAAAAGGGAGATAGGAGCTATTTTCACAAACAAGTTACACCAACACTTTTATGTTTGTTGTAGTTTATACAAAAATAGAATTTGATCTCGCGTGCATGATTGAGTTCGCTTCGTCATAGGTTCTGCTAGGAACTCATGCATATAGGCCCCACCCCCTTATAAAATGTATTAAAAATAGAAATGCGTAATGAAAAAGAAATAATCACCACAGTAAGATTTTTGCCTAAATAAGCATAATTTACTAATAAATGTTGGCCATGAGCCATTTTCAGGCCACGAGGGACATTATATTTTAATCAATTTTAGTAAAATTTGGTCCTTATTAAAAGTAAAATATCAAATTGTGGATTTTAAACTGGTGGGGGTATATGTGTTAGGCAATATGGGACATGCTGATCAAAAGGGTTTAATTTTCACAGAATATCCTAATTTTGGTACAAGAAATTGTTTAGTGTTTAGATCTAGAATTGGTTCACTTTTCCTGAAACTGCCTTCAAAATACCCAAGCCCCAGCAACATTTGAATGGTTATATATTTGAAGCAAAACCCTTAGAAGTTTAGTGGGACATTTTCCACTTGAGTCCCAACTACACAGCCCTGAATGACCAAATTTCACAAGTTGAGTTCCCCTTAAATTCAAAATGTTATAAACAATATTTTCAAAAAAAGAAAACATTTCCTAGGCGACGAAAAAAGAAAACATTTTTACGGGCTGAGCGGAAGTGTCGAGTAGGGGAGGTACTGGTTCGGGCGAATTTTTTCTTTTTAAATTTTTTTTTTCTTTTCTGGAAGTCAAATTGGCCCAAAATAGCCCCAAAATCGGAAAAATCAAGAGAAAAAATTGAAAACATTTTACAAACAAATTTTTTCTTTAAAAAAAAATAGCCAAAATTGATAAATTTGGGATAAAAACAGGCTGATTTTACAGGATTTTGGAAAAGACTAAAAAAAAAAAATTCTGCAAAACTGAAAAATCAGGGTCTGGTCGGGCCCGGTTCCGTAAAACTAGGGTTTTTTATTTTCATTGCCTTATAGTGTAATGCACACCAGTGGATTGATTAATTCATTTTTTTTTAGTCTAAAATTTGATGAGTGGGCATATGTTAGGCATGGGCACATTAATTTGGTTGAATACTGTAATAACGATTTTTAAGAATTAAAGCCCATTTTGAAACTAGTTTTGGTATGCAAGTTTGGATTACCTATAGATTAAGCAGAATACAGCTTTTAGTTCACTTGTACTTTCTAGATAAAGCCATGGATACGCTTTAGATATTATCCCACACATTATAAATGCTCACTTATTTTTTCTTCACACGCCATAGACTTTTTCCCTCAAGCATATCTTTCCATGCAAGACACTGAGGTTGAAAAGTGTCCTGTGTCTGTGCTCTTGGTAACATGATGAATGAGAACATTGGATCCAGCTTTCTGAGGAATAGTGTGTATTGAGAAATTGACCGAGACGATGTTCGGGCGTGATAATTGCCGAGTACTGATGGATTGGATTTTTTCACAAAAGTGTATTCTTATTACATTGTGAGTCTTGAATGTACAGATATGGTCTGCAGCAATTATGCTATTGGCAGGTTTTTGTGGTTGTTGGAACACGATATAGAATACCACACGTTTGATGGTGGTTGTCTGCCAAACTTAACCCCCCCTGGGCACTACGGGATTGATTTGATGGTCACTCATAGGGAATATATTGATATATTAGCCAATCAGAGCATGGAAGGGGCATGGCAATCTATTTTGATGTGTTTACCCCAGGGGTTTAATCATGTAATTAGCCAATCAGAGTAACTGTAAAGAAAGGCCGAGTAAAAAACCTCGGCCATAGCGGTTATATAATCTTCAGATTTGAACTAGAATGGGTCAAATAATGTCAATTTGCTGTGCAAATGCTTATTTTTCAGGTTTGCGCCACCTCATCCTGGATACGCCCATGTAAAGATTGGAAATATCTCCGAAATGAGTAATTTTTAGTACTAGGGGGGGGGGGGGCCATTTTATGAGTTATTTGTATTTAAGTTTCCCATAGGCCAATGTGTTAACGGTGGGTGGGTGATCTGATCTATAACCTCGTCCCTCCACTTTACTCCATCAAAATTGAGATTTTGGTATCGGGAAAAAGGTTCATGTTTCTCATGATCCCAGTGAAAGTTAAACCAAAAAAAAAATGTTTCCTTTTGATGCCATGAACAAAACCGTATCCAAATATGGTTACCATGTTAATTAACACACGCAGTCATATGGGACAATTTAGTATGCATTTTTGCTTCTACTATCCAAACAGGTGAACTGATTTAACTAAGAATTTGTAATCGGATGTTTTTGGTGAAATGCTTCCATTTGCGGGAGAAAACATGAAAAAAGAACCATGATCGGAGGCCCACCTTCGAGTATATTGTCCAGATTGGTATATTTAAAATAAAAAAATGCTCTAGTTCCTAAATGAAAAGAATGTTGCTTTATGTATTTGAATGAAGTATTTGTTGATTTGGAGGTTGAGCTACATGTACATGCAAAAATCAGGCTCTGTCAAATAATTGATGGCACCCTTCACACAAAATCCCCGAATGTCCCTTTAACCCTCACTGCAACTGTTACAATCAAATCGCACATCCTTCTGACAATTTAAACCATTAAACCTATAGGCTTGTATTCTGAAAGGGAGTCTAACTTTAGATCTGGATTTAAGCCAGGGTTAGTCTTACACGAGTGGACATTTTTTCCTTTCAAAATACTGTAAAAGTTAAATGTAACTGGTGAGAAAATTCCTCAAGGATGGGCCGTTTTGGCCCATCCGTGAGGAATTTTCTCACCTTTACAGTACATTTTTAGAGCATGTTGGAAGAAAAAAGGTCCACTCATGTAGGACTAACCCTTGTTTAAACCCGGGTCTAAAGTTAGTCTCCCTTTCAGAATACCAGTCATACTCTTGGACATGGCATTGCATTTTATAGTTGTACCATTAGACCATTGTAGCTATTAATAGGCCGTATCTTCTAGGATTACATGATAACATCTTGGCCTTTGATGCTCATCTTTATCTTGTCTTGGAAGGTTCCTCTGCTGTCACTTCACTCTTGGGGCCTCCCTAGTAAAAGTTGGCACTAATTAAAGTGAAGCCTATACAGCATCTAGGATCCTATTGCACGAGTCAAAACAATGAACTGGGCAATGAGAAAGATTGGAATTTAGAGTCGCTGACACAAGAATACATCTGGCAATTTTGTAAAGTAGGAAATTTTTAGGAAGATTTTATTTCCACACTGCATGAACAATAGCAAAAATTTAAGATCACAAAATTTACAGACCGATAATAGCATCTGAAGTATGCTATTGAAATCAAGTTAATGCCAGAGTGGTTGGTTTTTGAAATTTTGAAAAAATTCTATGTAAACAAATCACTTCTGTTAAGTATCTTTTTTTTGGCAAATTGGCACAAACCCCTGTTAATTTTTGTGGCATGTAATTTTCATGAATGTAACCTTTTCACTCATTTTTATTTACCTCCTAAAAAGGACAACAATAGGTACAAACACGACATTTTACAATCACTTGCGCTCTAAAAATTGTGAAAATTCCCTATATGTTACTTCTGGTTCTTGTGTTGAATGCCATGTGGTTCTGTTAATGAAAGTTTCTTTTGGATCATATATGCAGCTACCAAGTACAAATGTTCTGTTGGCTATTTCTGAGGTGTAAGCGTACATACAAAAAAAACAACCCAAAAAACCCACAAAGGTGTCAAAACAAATGTGTGAAAATTCTCATCAAACTTCAGCTTTGCCAACTAAATGAGTGCTGAAGCGGTAAACAACTAAGTGTTTGTCATTACACGTGTTTTGTGCAATTTGCCAATGTGGTAGGCATTAATTTGCCAACGACTTGCCACAACCAGTAGCCTCCGGCCAAAAACCCAAACGGTGAAGACAGCTGATAAATTTAACAGCACGACAGGATCGTCCTGACACTTACGGCCCCCGAGAAGGGGGAAGGAACTGAGATATCCCGTCCTGAAGCGATTTTTAACCCTTTATACAAGATTACGTAGGCTGGATTAAGGTTATCAACTTTGGTCAACTTCAATTTCCACAAGCGAGCAAGTATGGAATATTTTATGAAAGGTGAAGCAAGTACTAACAATCCTAGTCTGGACACAAATGCTTTACAAGTCTTTGCCTTCCGGGAACAACTCCATCCATTCTCTGTCTAGATTATCTAAGACATCCTGTACGGAGTTAAACCATAACTTTTGTCTAAGCATAAGATCCTAGTACCATTTATTTGTTTATTCTTGGCCTTTGAATCCCTTGTGGGCAGTAGCTAGTTCAATTTTAGTCCTTTTCCTATACACGGCATGCACAAGCACGGCAGCTAACTCACACAGACTGACTCAGGGCTTCCAGCGGGTTTTATCCAGTGTCGTAGTCCGTACAGAATGTTTACAACGCCCGCCCGTGGATGGCGGCCTGGTGTTGTGCCCCTTTGTTGCCCTTTCCCCTGTGGCCCTATTTCCCCCCCTGATGCAGTTAGAGCCACTTTGTTCAGCAGGCATTTATGGGAACACATGCAGAATAGACTAGCATGGGTAAAATCCCTGTAGAATAAGCCAGTCTTTTCAAAAGTCTTAACATAATAGAATAGTTCCATTTTATAATCAAGTAGGTATTTAAGGATGTACTTAGAAATCTTACCATTGCTTCTTCACTCTTCCTTGGAAAGGGTATTTAACTCATAGGGGATGTTTGGGTGGGGGATTATTTGCCCAAGATCTTGATAACACATCTGGTAGATTCTGCTTCCTGATCTTATCATAGCAAAATCTCTGATCCTGATATGTGCAGAAGTGACCAATCTGATTTCCTGATGGAGCGACCACACTTGCTGTACCTTGACTAAGAGTATAATCGCTGTTATAATTTCGGAAACAAATGGCACATGTGCGTCTGTTGAATTGCGTATTGATTCCCGTTGTCAAGCGTTGCTTATAAATATGTCTATCTTGATTAGTACCACAGTGTGTTTCCATTAAAATTATTTTTACATGAGTTATATCATGTTATGTAAAGGTGGAAGATCTTAGGTGGTTAAATGCTGCACCTCAAGAGATGGCATAGCAAGTGTGTTTGTTATGAATGTTTGTGTTTACAGTCAGAAGCAAGGGCTATTTATTATGCATTAACTTTTGGATTGGAGTTTAGGGTAGATGTTTCATGTAAAAGTCCCAAGTATGCAAATGATGTATTATTTATTCTGTCAAGCGCTACTGCACAACATCACACAGCACATGACAGAATCAATTGCAATACCTCATTTGCACACTTGGGACTTCTATATGAAACATTTACCGAGTTCAGTCTGTTCACTACAAAATTAATCATCCATTGCCTTTGATGAAGTGTATTTTATTTTGCATTAGTTACAAAAAAATGGGGTTGCAGTGCCAAACTTATTGGAAACACACTGGTAGCTAAAGCACTTCTGACAGTTGTGTGCATAGTAAACATGGGTCTAACTGAACTTAAACTGACGACATTGTTGTGTGACATGATTTGGGGTTTTAGGGATAGACACGCAAATGTTTTGAAAAAAAAACCTGATTATTTTATAATACATTTATTTTATTTTAATATCTATTAGGGATTGACCCTCAGCATTCCTTTTTTTGCTATATTTACTTCACGTTGTATATTTCTAAATTCCTAGATCACAATAGCGTTACAGGTCTGCAGCAAAATCCTGAGTAATTCAAGTTACACCTGCACTGAACATTGAATTCATGAGACAGACAAAAATAATCGATAACCAACTTTTGGACTTTCCCTAAAGAAATTTCCTATGAAAACCATGTCACATTTCCATAAAAATACTCTAGATTTATCTGTATACACGAGTGTAAGAACTCAAGAACCAGATTCATGCGCTTCTTCTTTAGTTCTTTAGTCCGCCATTTCATCAAGCATGCTGCTGTTCCTAATACCCACTTTGATGAAACTTAACAACATTTTTTTTTTTTTTTTTTAAAGGAAATTTGAATTTTTTCAATTTCACCACACTGATTCACTGCAGTATTTAGGACCAATTTCCATTGCTTCCAGAAGATCCACTTTAATAAAGCATTCAGTTCCCAAGCCTGAAGTTCAGCGCTTCATACAGCAGACCGATATGTCCAAACCAAAGTCGAGCGCCCCAAGGATGTTCTTACTCTATGATAGGTGACCCACTGGTATAGGGTACTACCCTATGTGCTGGTGCCCATGTTCAACCCCCAGTGGTGCTACTGGCTGGAATTTAGTCAGGTACTTGATGCTAGATATTTGATTAACTTCAAAAATGTTCTTCCCTTAGTTGTTCATTTGATTGACCAACAATCTATATGAAATTTCATCCTTTGGAGGGGACGTTAAAGTGACAGGGAGGAGATTTGTTTTTTGAGGTAACCCAATGCTCTCAAATTGCATTCGATCGGTTGTAGACCACCTTCCAAGAACTTTCAAAGGTTTCTTGGACATAAAGAAATCGCAAACCAGTTTTGACTTGCTGCTATGGTAATCATCCTATAAAAACCCATGGTTTGATACAAATCAATCATCTTATTTACATACAAGCTTATTCCTTGCAGGTGTGATGTAATACATCGGTTAGCATTCCAAATATTCAAAACCCCAGTTTGAAATAAATTGGGGGGCACTTCTTCCTGAAATGCCTCATTTCTCTTTAAGCCATCCGTCCTATGTACATGGTAAGTCCATACCATGTAAATCACAGTCTGGTTTTTGGTAATAATAAAATATAAACTATCTGAAGCTGTCCTGGTACCTTACAATCATAGGAAGCGGTCTGAGCACGGAATGATCTACCCAATGTAAAGAGATGAGGTATCCTGTAATAGTTTGTAATTTATTGGTAACACATACAAAATCCTTTAAATTTTAAAACTCCATTTACCAATACAACTGGTAATGTTTGATATATTATTGTTGCCGGCAAGACTTTCAACATTAACCTATATTGCATGCACATTATGTTTTTTCCTTTTGTCATGGTAGTCACTACTGGAAACATGCGTTAGTCCAGACTAGTACCGCAGGTGAAAATGCATATTTTCCATGCATTGCATAGCAAAATATCACAATTTCTTTCCACCTTTTCATTTTCTTGTTTCTGTGAGGAGAAGGTATTTTGTTTCCAATAGTATGTATATCTTCTCTCCATTTTGCGTCTTGGGGTGTGGAAGTGACTCAGCTGTCGTTACACATAGATGCATAAGCTTGCACTTCGATCAAAGCTCTGCTGTATCTCGTAAATCTTCTTGCTACAGTTGGTGTGAAAATTTTCAATATGGCCACAGTGTAATTTGTTGCAAAAAATCCGCAAGCAATCTTGGAAAGTGTCCGATTTCTCTTTTCACAGCTCTCTTCTCAAATCTTCTCAAGATTTTGGTGTTGTTTTTTAGCGAACCAGGCCATAGTTTAGTGCCAATATTTCTCAGTTTACCATCCTTTATCTCAAAAGCTCTGTGAACCTTTCTGATAAGTTTATTGGCAGAACTTTCAAGGTTAGCTTGTTTGCATGTAAACTAATTTTTCCCACACCCCTAGATACGTTATAAAATTGTTTTTTCCTATAAGCCCATATTATTTAGCTAGCAGCTCTTTCCATTGATCTTATGGCCATGCAATTTTACAAGGTTGAAAGCAAAACTAATACCAGTGGACTAAAAAATTGAATTGCAAGACTCTATTTTTGTTTTTTAAAACACTCAAAATGTTAAATTCTTTGGAAATGCGCAGTTTTGGGTTACAATCTTAACCTCTGGGTCAGAGGGTGTTTGGAATCAATCCCATGAAATGCATTGGCCATGCCTATTCTGTACTCTACTAAACCAATTGTCAGTACTTAGGGATAGTTTCCCAAAATTTAATGAACCACAGACATTTCAAATCATGCTTAAAAATTCCTAGTTACTAACGGGGGACGCTTTGTGGCCTAAAATGAGCATTAAAGTCTGTGTTTTCATGTGTTAAGAATAGGATTTTTAGGGGTCACATGACCCTATTGAGGTGAAATTTCCAAAAACTGGTGCATTGTGGTATTTACCAAAACAACAACCCTCTGCCCTCTAGTCTACCACCTTCTTTCACATTTCTGATTGGCTCATTATATAATATTGCATGATACAACTCTGAGTAACCAATCAAAAAGACTTTGCATCGATCTTTCATCTTTCCTTAATTTTGCTTGATTGCTAATTACTTCATACACATTACTCCATTATCAACCAATCAAATTGGCCGGTAAAATACCCCGCTTTTCAAATCAAACACAAAATCATTGGAACCTAACAGTAGCCCTTTAATATAATACCATTTAAAATGGCTCCAAATTATATGCCTGTAAGGCAAGATTTCCCTATATTTGAAATAGTAAGATATCTGGCTTCGCATCAGTGTGAAAACTGGGGCAGGCTGTCCTATTACATGCCTTGAAAATGACAGGGAACACTTAAGATTCTAACTCTAATGCTTCAAGTCATAATTTCTTGTCAAAGTGGTGTTTTGCCATAAAAGGTGATGATTTTATTTTTTACAACAAAATTCTAAGAATTTTTGAAAGCTGTGCACCATTGTTCCCAATAAGTATTTTTCTTTGGAGATATTTTTTTACAATAACAGTCTAGAATTTCTGTAGGGGACAATGGGAAACTTCTGTTTAGAGATAAGAGATACAACTGGAAGGGGTAATCTAGGATTAAATGGAAATAGGTCACATTTTGTATTTTAAGAAGGCACAACAGGCACATTTCTCAAGCAACTAACCCACTAAACTACCAGATTGTATGGAAAGCTGTTGTCAGCGGATTGCATTAGGGTCAAAGGTCATCGAGATCAAGATAAGATATAAATAAGTGACACGTCATGAGGATTCCCTGTATTTGTTTACAGTGTCCTCAAGAAGCCGCTGCCAGCAGCTTTCCGTATATACTGTACGTTAGCTTTTGAGCTACTGTCAGCGGCATGCCATAGAGTTAACACATGTGTGTATTATGAACCAAATTTTATGCGAAAAGACCTTCAGGAAAGTGATTTTCATTTTTGGATGGTAGAATTTTTGGTGCAACTTCAAAATCTGTTTTTGGACTGCAAATTTTGAATCGGTACAACTGATTTTAATTTTTTCTGTTATGTGGTCATGTTGATGTACCCCATCAATGACCAAAGTTTTAGTAACAAAATTCAGTGGCAGATTGGTTTTCGGGGGGGGGGGGGGGCACATGAACCCCCATACACCAGTAGGAGTGCAGAAGACCTTATACACTTAAGTGTTAACAATTAAGTTGTTAAACTTTCTCCAAGCATTTTCATGTAAGATTCATGTATTAGGCCTAAATATAATTATATTTTTCACTCTCCAGTGAAAATTCCAAAGCAGGTTGGTAAGTTAGGATTTATAAAAATGTTTTTCAATATTTAGCAAAAGAGCGAGAGAGAGGAAAAACTGTGCACTTTGAACCCATTTTGCTAGTATACTCCAACAACTGTTCCAATTTTCCTTAAATGGTGTACTTATGTGGCATTGGGCACTGGAGGGAAACAACAAATTTATATTTTAGGCTTTACTTTCCAGGAATTTAGGATTTAGAGAAACTTGAGCTGCAGCTTATTAGTAAGATGGTCCAATTATGTTGTAGCTCGTAAAAGTCACCATTTGTTACCAGTCCTCCGATCTCTTTCTAAAAAAAGTTAACATCTCAAGATCTGTTGTTAATGAAACCTGACAGAGTTGCCAAGAAGCATCTCCTCACAGTCTTCTCACTTCTTAAGATATCTTCCTGTTCCACGGCAGCAGGGCCCGGTAATACTAGTACTCGGCAGAGATGAGCCTGCTGACAGCCGGGGCGAGCAATCGCAAGACGTGACATTCTTAAGGATTGACGATTTTTTCTCTTATCATCTTGTTTCTCCAACTGAGGTATCATTCATGTATGGGTTCACAACTTCACACAGCCCTTGAGGGCTCCCTAATGTGATATTAATAGCCTCCGAGGTGCGTCGGCGTAGAAAAGAAAATGCTTCTGGGAATATCAATGCAGGCATGTTCCCTCATTCAATTATAATGAGCGCAATCGTATTCTGTATTCATGTTGTGAAAAACGGGGCTATGATGTTTCAGTTTTATGCTCCAAATTTGAATATCATGTTGAAGAATAGAGGGCACATCATAATACACAGTGTGGTTAAACAGATGTTCAATTCGACCTAGTTTTTCAGCATTTGAAAGCCATTTTTTAATATTAACTGTATTAAATAAAAAAGGAAAAGTATATACCTTATTGAAAGTAGCACTAGTAATTGATATGGGCTCATTTTGAGAGGACAAAGTTCCACAACTTTACATACATCAGTGTTTGGAAATTGAATCGCAACCTATTGAGGGGCATCGTGCTGCCGAGACAGCATTGGATCAATTTTTTAAGGGCAGACATAAGCTTCTTCAGTGCCTTTTCCAGAAAATGGGATATGGATCTCTTGGGAAATCCATCAAGGATGATCAATATTAAATTTTGTATTTTTGTCAGTTCTATAATATGATCTATTATCCTGGAGAGCTTAATTGTTTTCTTTTTTTGTAGGGATTGGTATGTGCTGCCTAGATTTTCAGAAGGGCTGCAAAACTGGTTTTATGACAAAAGGGTGAATTGTGTCTGAAGAACTAAATTAGAGCTGAAACTTGCCTCTTGGGAACTCAAATTTTGTTTATTTTGTAAATCAGAAGATTATGAAACTGAGTATTTCTTAAAATTTTCAATGTTTAGCCTCAAAATGAAAATAAAAAAGAGAAAAGGAAATGAATAAAAGGGTGATTAGAACTGATATGAACATTAAATGGGATGGTCAATGGAACTAAAGAGGGGCTTTAGCTTTTTTAGTGCAGTGATAGACCATGGCTCGAAAAAGTGGGGAATTTGGGAAGCTCCTTCCCAGGAAAGTTGGCCATTTGGAGGGAAACTTGGTCATTTGGAGGGAAATTTATACATAAGATTAGTGGGAAATCTATGAGAAATGCGACTATCTTCCCGGGAAATTTACATTTTTTCAACCCCTGGTGATAGACCAGGTTCATACTTGGCGTGCATGCGATGCAACAAGGGGATTTTACTTGGGATGTTAGTTCAGGGTCAAAGTTCATTTAGAGGTCACTTAGTGTCATGTTTTGCATATGGTACTGGTAGGCTTGGTTAGAAATTTGTCTATAGCATTTTAGTGTAGTGACAGATCAGGATCAATTGGTATGTTTAATTATTGAAATGAGGTGCTAATGAAGGGGTGCAGATGTTGAGGTCATTTGTTGTGCATATAGTGTACACTTTAGAGGGTCGTCGAGTGCCAAATTGTGTAAACACGTATTTCAATACGGAATAAATCGCAATCTCATCATAGTGCGCAGTTCACACTCCATAGAAAAACGTTTACACAATTTGGCACTCGCCAGTGGTGTTAAGTTAAATTTGTCTAGCATTTTTTAGTGTAGAGTGACAAAGCAAGTGCATTTGTGGTATGTTAAAGGTGCATTTCGTGATTCCAGCACCTTCCATTTTATTCATTGTTCACTAGATTTCCTTGAGAAAAGCTTATTCCCAAATTTGAGTTGATCCCAATCTTGCGGTTTTGTGTTATGAGCAATTGCTTGTTTCCCACGGTCCTATAGACCGCTGTGCTGTAATTTCTGTACGTTTACGGACAGAAAATACAAAATTGCGAATTTCTTACAGAAACGACCAAATTTGCACGTAAGATTAGGTACACATGGATTACTAAGGCTGACGGTTTAGATGATATAAAAATAAAAAAAAAAAAAAAAAAAACCAGGTTCATACTTGGCGTGCATGCGATGCAACAAGGGGATTTTACTTGGGATGTTAGTTCAGGGTCAAAGTTCATTTAGAGGTCACTTAGTGTCATGTTTTGCATATGGTACTGGTAGGCTTGGCTAGAAATTTGTCTATAGCAGGGGTTCTCAACAGGCGGCCCGCGGGCCAGATCCGGCCCGCGAAGCTTTGGTGGTTGGCCCTTGAACAGTTTTGAAATATACAGCAAACATAGCAAAAGAGGGTGCATCTGGCCGCGAGCATGAATATTTGAAGGGTATACCGCCTGCCATGGCCCGCGAGCAAAAATAGTTGAGAACCCCTGGTCTATAGCATTTTAGTGTAGTGACAGATCAGGATCAATTGGTATGTTTAATTATTGAAATGAGGTGCTAATGAAGGGGTGCAGATGTTGAGGTCAAAGGTCATTTGTTGTGCATATAGTGTACACTTTAGAGGGTCGTCGAGTGCCAAATTGTGTAAACACGTATTTCAATACGGAATAAATCGCAATCTCATCATAGTGCGCAGTTCAAACGCCATAGAAAAGCGTTACACCAATTGGCACTCGCCAGTGGTGTTAAGTTTAAATTGTTAGCATTTTTTAGTGTAGAGTGACAAAGCAAGGCATTTGTGTAGTTAAAGGGCATTTCGTGATTCCAGCACCTTCCATTTTATTCATGTTCACTAGAGTTCCTTGAGGAAACGCTTATTCCCAAAATTGAGTTGATCCCAACCTTGTTTTTGTTTATGCGCAATGCTTGTTTCCACGGTCCTATAGGACCGCTGTGCCTGTAACTTCTGTACGTGACGGACAGAAATACAAAATGCGGAAGTTCTTACAGACCGACCAAATTGCCCACGTAAGAGTCGGTCCCCGTGGCTTACTAGGCTGCGGTTTAGAGATATAAAAATTTCAAACTTTTTTTGGTAAGTAGGGGGACGAGGTTGTAGATAATGAAAGCCCCTTTAATGGATTGAAACAAGTATTATGTGAAGTATAGTTATGTGTCAAAGGTCAATTATAGGCCCTTTAGGGTAATTTGTGGTGCAAAACACACTTTTCCAGTGCAAAGTTAGTAACTTTAACATTTTGATGCACTATGTTATGGATCAGGTTTGTATTGGAATGCTTGTGTATTGAAAACATGGGCTTATGTTGGGATACGAATGTCAAGATCAGAGGTCAGGTCAGAGGTAACTTCACTGAGATATTCTCTATTAATTATCATTTTCTTCCGCTTAAATACAAGATTTTTCAATACTTGGACCATGTTCTTTAAAGGGGCATTTCGTGATCGAAAGCCTCGTCCCCCCCCCCCCGATTACCTAACAATGTTGAGATTTTATATCATCGAAACCGTTAGCCTTAGTAACATGTGTGCCCAATCTTAAGTGCAAATTCGGTAGCATCTGTAATGAACTTCGAATTTTGTATTTTCTGTCCGAAACGGACAGACAGTGCAGACACAGTAGCTATGGGACCGGGGAAAATGAGCAAGTGTATCATAATCCACAAAACCGCAAAGATCGGGATCAGCTCAAATTTTTGAGAAAAGCTTTTCTCAAGGATATTTAGTGATCAAGGAATAAAACAGAAGGTGCTGAATTCATGGAATGCACCTTTAATATACTCATATAATATTATTGTGGGACTGCTGTTCCTAATTTTGTGTTGTGGCTTTTTTTGGGGGGGAGCTGCTCTACTAAAAAAAATAAAGACTGTGATTGAATGAATGAACACAGAGACTAGAGGCCCTCAACTCTACAATAGATTATTCTGCTGATAAGTGCAGCATCCAATCACATTCATGAAAAGAGGAAGTATGTACAATATTTGCATTTTAGTTTTTGTTTTGTTCTATTGCAATTGAGTAGGGGAAAATTGCATGATTTTTGCAGATATTCATAGGTGTATTGGATAATCGATTTTCCATTAATATGTTAAAAAAATTCTATGTTTCCATGTTGATTCTCAATTTGATGACACTCCACCCCCAACAAACCTAAGGGTTCTATAGGAACTACTCAGTGTTTATGGTCTGAAAAATGAAATGCTCAGTCACAATTTGATTTTGCCTGGTTACAATGTTGTTGCTCATGTTCTTGAGAATACACTCTATGTGATGTGACATAAGAATTGGGAGTTTTTAATGCTCAGAGGCCAGCGCATTCCTCATGTGTCCGTATGTTCAAAAATGTAATTTCTAAATGAGAAAAGGCTTTCAGAAATGGTAAATGCATTTGGTGCAAAGGCATTGATTAAATTTGCTTGCCTTTAAAATGATTGGTTGTAATTTTTTAAAAAAAAAAACACTTTTTGAAAAAAAGGAAGTTGTTGTTAGTGAATGGTGGAGTCAAACACTATAATTGTTTACTGCCAGTGCAAGGCCAGTAGTTACTTTGAGTATGCAGTAATAAAACACCAGGTGAAAAATCAATCACATTATTGATACGCAATGTCCGACAAAATTGCCGCCATAATTTGACACTAAATGGAGTGGTGCAAGTATCTAATATGGCAGATTTTCACTGGGATCTAGAGCAAACCAAAATATATAGAGAGAAAGGTATTCTTGTATCACAAAAGTGTTGCATTGGGGGGGGTTGTACTTTTTGTTACACTAACACCAATTTTAGACATTCTAGTTTTCACATGAATTGATTATTCCAGGAAGCTATAGGAAGGTGTTGATCACTGTTGAATCCCATCATTATTAGACATTAAAAGCCTGTAAGGTATGCTGGAGAAAGGGTCATACCAAAGGTAATGTGATTTGTCTTGCCATGTTAAACAATACGCTAGGGGGAGTTGTACACCTTAAAAATAGGGTCAAATATACACCGAACGAAAAAGAAAATCTTCCTTAGCATATCCACAAGTCATTGGTATGGCTTGTGGGGTGTCAGGATTTATTCCCTTATAGTAAGGTATCCTGGGGCTGCGTGTATCCATGAATACCGACGCTCATAAAATGATTCCATTTGAGATAAAATGACTTTTCCACATGGGTCACCATTTTAACCTGCAAATTTTACTCAGAGTGGGGTATCATTTTTTTATTTTTTATTTGGTGCTATCCTGACCTTGTAGTTTTTTAGTGTGTAATTTAGGCTGGGGTGGAACACTGTCAGGGAAATTTTTTTTAAATGTCAGCGATAGGTGGCATTATGAAAATGTTTCATCAAAAAGAGGTTAACCTAGAACGCTAAAATAGAGACATTTTATAAAATCGGTAGAATGTGATCTCTTTGCCAATTAAAATAAATTTCTCACCTCCCTGCATAATTAATGACCCCTTCCATTACTATAATGATTTGATGCCAGATGAAGAGCTGTACTTAAATTGAAGCACATTGTTTCACAAGCTTATTTTAAATTTTATTTTTCATAAACTGAAATGAATCCATATTACATCTACTTTCACTTATTTGAAAATAACTTTTGAAGTTTATGGCAAAATTCCAGGAGAAATCGCTTATTTTTATTGACTTATAGGTGATGGCAATGACATCACTGCCACTGTTAATTGTTGTGTACCCTGGCCTGCTTTTGTTGACAGATTTTGACAATCACATAGTCAGTAACTCACATACCATACCTTAATAGACAGGTTAAAAAATAATGATCTGACAGATGTGTGGTGGATTAACACCTCAGCTGTATGCTAGCAGTCATGGGCCAGAGGTGGGGGGGGGTCCCATTTTGGAGGTGACACATATGTTAGCCTGTTGATAACCCCATTTTCAGCATAATTTTGAACATTTTCACCCAAATACCTCCTTATTTTATAGAAAATTTTGAATAAAATTCCACCCAAAGACCCCATTTTGGGGGACAATTTGGCTGTCTCTTGCCCAAAGACCACTATTTTTGGAAGTCCTCTGTCACCGAATGCCTCTGCGTATGGAAGCGCCAGCCTTGCATTCATATCCATTTCATATGCGAGTGCCTCCCCCCCTCCTGGGGTACATGGGGATATTACGAAAATGTTGCTAATTATTTGCAAAAGCAGAAACATTTTAGACATACAAGACATTTCAAATAAGTGATAAAATTTAGTTTTTCTCATTACATTTTGTATGATTTCATCTTCGATGACTGTTTGTTCCTCGTCATGTTTAAATAATTAAAAGGGTGCACTTTCCTAATTAGTATTCCTGAGTCAGCTTGGATGCTACTGGTAACATGTTTCAGACGCCCACATAATAGTAAGTGGGTGGCACGTAGCTTTGGCTAGACCTTTTTGATGGATATATGTATGCGTAATATAGAACTATACGATGCAAAAAAATTAAGCACCTCTTGAGGTTTTGGAGATAGTTAGGCCAAAAAAACAAGTTTGTCTCTAAGACCACAGCAAAACATAATTATGATGAACATTTTGTTTTACCCACCTCCGGTTCAACGCGTGCCACACTGGCAACTGACCCACAACCAACCCCGCCTTTCTTCCAACCCATTGGTGATTTTCACCGCTCGTTCAAAGGTATCAATTGGTGGGTCTTCCGTTATTTTTTTTTAAAGTTTTTTGCTCACTTTAAAATTTTTTTTTGGTTAAATTTCTTTGGGATAACAAAATGAAAAAAAGTTGGCGGCCACAAATGCGGCCGAAAAAATGAAAAAAAAGTGGTGTCAAATGGCAATACAAAAAAATATAAAAATCCGGCGTTTTGCATTAAGCAACAAAATGGATTAATATGAAACACAAGTAAACAAAAATATGTTATTAGTTCCCGTATTAGTATGGTGTAACTGCAGAGTTGCATATATTCATGTAACCTAAGCCTGGACAACAAGGAAAATATCATATCAATGTCATTCAAATAATTATCTCTTGTAATTAAGTTGGGAATCTACATTCCGATCAGATTCGTTGCATATTGATATCAATTTATTGATCATACCCTGGCCCAGCTTGGTATATGATCGTGACATTTATCCACAAAAGTGCATTATCATCCTATTTTGCATCACCACCGGTAGGCCATAGCTTTCTTGAATGTTGGAAAACCGACCTGCGGAAAAATTTGGTGCATATGTGTTTATAAGCTTTAATGGAAGTACTTTATTACCTGCTATAGCTGCAAGAATTAAGCAAAGAAGGGTTTGATTTTGGGCTTTGCATATGTAGTGAATACCAGTCTCAAATTGAACACCTTTGAACATATTAAAGGCTCTTGACCAAGGTTAAGTGGCTCTAAGCAACCAACTACAGTACCTACTGTATAGCATAAATCAGCCTGAAATCTTTGGTGCTTTAATGATGCCTTAAGAATTCAGCATTAGTTTACACATGAACCCAACTGATGGTGGTGTTTTTCCTGTAGATGAGGCTAACCAAAAATTGTGGTTTTATGTATTCCATTTCTTGTTTTTAGTTAATTGTAATCAAATAAGGTACCTTTCTCATCTGCTGTTTTTTTGTTATGCCAAATCTATGATGAAAGCTTTCAGGATATATTTTTAGGATCTATTTTATAATAATATTAGATTGCATAAACCATTGCGGAGACCTTTGTCATCTTGCCAGAATTGTACCTTCTTTGAAACTTAGGAAAAAAATTATGGAAATTTAGACAGATCTTATTGGAAGTTCCTTGAGGATGATAGAGGATGACAAAATTGCATTCTTTTCAGGTTTCTAAATTAGAATTTACAGATTTGCAGAGATAATTATCAGGACTAACATTTCATTATAATATGAAAAAATCTGCAAACAAGTCCAAAATAAACCACTTGCTGTGGATGGAACAACATTTTGTGGATCTGCAATCTTCTGTATACAACACCCAAATACCCATTGATCTGCCACAGGGTGCCCAATGGATTTTCTAAGGATATTGGAAATATAGCAAAACATGACGCAGAAGAATATATGTTCATAGTTGGGTCCTGTTTTCTTAAAGCAGTTGTCTCTTTTATCCACTAGAAGTATTAGGATGTAAATTGTAAAATACTTTTTAGAAAATCTGTATGCCATGCAGGCTTGCTGCAAACATAACTATATATTTTTTGGGGCATGGAAATGGGTTAAGCTTTCATGAATCAAGTAATAGCCACACTTGTGTCATAAACAAGTAGAAAAGAGATCTTGCATAATTATTCAGATTCCTCAAAAGGCTGACAATTGCATTTTTGAAACCAATAAGGCTGATTTGTTATGGAATCTAATAAAATGGCGCATCCTGTAATTTGGTCTGAATGTAATTTTGTGTTAACTTACCCTCCAGTGATGAACTCTTACCCAAATAGGGGGAAAGTTTGATTAAAAAAATATCGCAAAATAATAAGCCCAATTTCTATAGTTTGCATGGGTGTTTTGTCAGTGAATATTGAAAATTTAAAAAGTAATAATCCTTATGTACCTCAATTTCCACCATTGGGCAACACAACAATTTGTTTTAGGCCTTGTTTGGAGGAGCTAGGAGGATGGAGGGGGAGGACTACTTAACTTAGCAGGAACTAGGTGTAGGAAGTTACAAAACTTCTATGAAAGAAAGGAAGTGTGGGCACCTCTGTATGAATGATTTGCAATACTTTGAATCAAAACAAAGAACATTGCTATTTAAAGTTGCATCGCATGCATGATTACAACATACACTGTCACCCTCATAACCTAATTCCAAAGATTTTGGAATGCAAGTTGCCATTTTAATGTGAGAAGCAATCGTGGCAGTTATTAAGAACTCCAAACAAGTCTTGTGTGTTTCCTATTACTCAAATGAAACTGAATCGTACCACCTTTTTTTAAGTATCTCCAATTGGTTCATTACTTGATATAACATGATAATTCGATATAACATGATATAATTTCTGAGTAACCAATCAAAATGGACCTTTTAATTTATATGTATGTACCTTCAAGCTTTTTGTTACCATGTATCTAATTGGCTAATTACATCCTATAACCATATGAATACTTTAGTGGATAAAGCTCCCCCTACCCACACATCAAAGGTTGTGAGTTCGAGCCCCTCTGTGGCCAATGTGTTGTGCCCTTGAGTATAAGGCGCTTTACCTCAATTATCCTTTGCACCCAGGTGTATAAATGGGTACTGGCGTTATTCAATGTTGGGAAGGTAACAGACTTGATATAGAGGAGGTTTAGCGATCCCCTACAATAACATATGTTGAGTCTGGCCTACACAGGTCCATCCCATTTACCTTTACCTTTTTAACCAATCAAATCAGCCAGAAGTACTTGGGGGGGGAAGTAAAAATAAGCAGAAAATGCCAGAGAACGACTGTTCCTTTTGAGCAAATTTAATCCCTCTGTCGGTATATGCTGGAAAATCTTTCTTAAAAGAACCACACTAGATTGAATTATGACCTTGGTGTCTTCCATTGTAAATCAATGTACTTTATGTAAGGTCATGTTCCACCTAAATGTGAACAGACTCTAGTAATATGAACATCTGAGGGTTGATAGTGTTCGGTGGTGGGAAGGATGCTAAAGATGAGATAGAGCACCAATAGAAGAGCACCTTTAAATAAGAGAACTGTACTTTTTGCACATGTGGTAAAGGAGTTACTTGCAATACATTATTATTAACTTATTACATCTTATAATTACACTATTATTGTTCTTTAAAGGGGTACCTCAGAATCCACAGCAGTGTTGCCAGTTAGTTGCAGGCATTACCAGAATCGTATGTGACTACCAATAGACTCAATTTTATTTGGCCTAATTTATTTTATTCAAACCAAATCATGTGAGATGTGGTTTGTTAGAATGGCAGACAGACTTAATGCTGTGCATATAGCATATAATTGAAATATTTGTTTATGCTATGAAAGCCGCATCCAAATCAAAGGAAAATTTGGGAATTGTCCAAATTGGGCTTGTAGAGGGAAATTACTGTCTAGCCATATGTATACAGAGCAAAATGCCCAAATCATGAAATGCACCTTTAAACTAATTTGGCCTACTCTTGCAAATGACAAACAAGGGATCTGTACTTTCTATGATTGATGGGTAACTTGCCTCTAATGTACTAGATATTGTCAGTTAAGGAAATTAATTTTTGCTCTGTTAGTTTAATTTGTATTGT
The DNA here is from genome assembly GCA_023653785.1 of Ophioderma brevispina. Classification (NCBI taxonomy): domain Eukaryota; kingdom Metazoa; phylum Echinodermata; class Ophiuroidea; order Amphilepidida; family Ophiodermatidae; genus Ophioderma; species Ophioderma brevispina. The sequence continues at coordinate 30,985 of JAMKCH010085810.1, read as the reverse complement.
ACACACAAAACAGTTACTGGATATTTATATAGCAATTATGTTGAAAAAAATCTGTTTATAGGCCAAACAAAATAGCGTGTCTCAGTAGAAATGTGAAAAATGTAAATGCAAATGCAAATTGCACTGTTTTTAAAGAAAATGGTAATGCAAAATACAGGATTTTAAAAATATGTTTTAATTGCATTTTTGGCCCACTTTTTCCCCTGAAAATTAACACAAAAAATTCTTTCAAGTGAGTAAAAACCTAAAATAAAAAGTGTTAAAAGACCAATTTTAAACAAAATGCACGCAGTCTACTGAGAAAAACTTTGTTTTTTTTTCTTGGTGCATCTATAGATGTGCTGTGTGGACTGTGTACACAGCAAGATTCTTACACAAGTGGTACATATATCACAGTTGCTCTGTATATATTGTGACAGCTACTGCACAGAACACACTGGCATTGGGGGGGGGATGGTGAAAATTTTGTCTTTCTCCATAGACACTGTATGAACAGTCAGTTCATTTGGGTGGCAGGCGGGCATAGGCATTCTGAGTGCAAAGCGCCCCCCTCCCCACTGCTTGCCACTGCATGTGTCTCATTTACATTACCTACATTTAATGGCTACTCTGTAGTTACCCATTAGGTGGAGAGGAGGTAAACATGGTGTGGACAGTACCGAAGTAGACATGCAGCTACTTTCTCATCTAGTCAGTCCTTAGCTGCTACACTGGATAGTATAGACAAATTAAAGGCACTCTACATTTAATGCTTTGCTTAGCTTTTCTTGATTGTTTGTGAGGAATATCATCATGATATTTGAATTGAAGATGCTAATGGCATAATCCAGTGTATTTAAAACTAAATATATGCCAAAGACCCAAAGTAACTATGCAGGTAGCCCACGGTGGTGTAGATAGCTATGCAGCTACTGCCGTTAAGAACCTAGCCATGTATTTTGCTTGCTGCATCAGTGTTGCTTGTTTACTTCGACAAAACGATTTCAAAAATAGTGAGGTCCAGCTGGTTTTTTACTGATCAAATATAGTGATGCTAACAAGTTGAGACCACCATTTGGTTTATATTCTGGCAGGGCAAAAAGAGGACTAAAGTTAACTGGCAAGTTTGATTGCTATTATTGCTTCTAGTTCCATAGCAAATGTTACTGCAATTGTTATTTGATTTTCTGCCAGAGGCTAGAGTGCATGTTAAGAAAATGAGAATATTCATGTGACATGCACACCATTCAAAGACACTTACGTCATTTTTTGCTTCTATGAAATAACAGGGCCTCGAAATTGAACATAATGGGGCACATTGTTTAATTTTAGTCAGTGGGTAAAGTCTTTGAATAGATCCATTGGTGGGAGGGCGAGTGCCCACCTCAAATTAGTGGTAGCTTTCATATAGAAATACATGTATAATGTCTAACTGTGACTTTTTTCTTCTGTTTTCCTTAGGCATGAAGTGTTCGTTGTTGTTGGCATTCACTGGTGCGATATGTAGGAGTGATCTTTTATGTGTGTGGTGATTACATATTACATATGAATGTGTATTGGCCAGTGGGGGGGGGTTAAAGTAGCCACACTCTCGGTATGATCTTGTGTCCGTGTGTTCATCTGATGAAAGTGTAGAGGGTTGGCATTTCAGGGAAGTCTGCACCGTTGGATGAGGAGTTCAAAATTCTCCCTCTCCCATGCATCCAATCCTCCTTTCAACAACCATCCTAGACCCAGTGTCATATCTTGGGGGAGGCTTTTGGGGTGTGTGCCCCCCCCCCCCCCCCGAAGGTTTCAAGCCAAAACATGCAAAATCAAGCCTATTTTTGGACTATTATAGCGTTCCTCTGCCCTCCCCCCAGTCCCCTTCATCAAAAGCAAGTCTGGATATGCCAGTAGACCTGTAGGCGAATTATTGTAAGAGGTAAGCCCCTGTGGAATTTGATGAATAGGTCAGGTGGCACACAGCTGTGAGAAAAGTGTACTTTGAGAACTATAATCCTCACAGAATGCCTGAAATTTGCGAAAGTCTGCCCGAATAGCTCAAAATTATTGACCTTTCAATGAGCAAATGATTAAAATTGCCTGAGCTACTCAAGCCACCCCTTACTTATGGTCCTATTCCATACCCTTTATCAACCTGCTGCTCTTCCATTTTAGCCTGCCCCTCCCCCCCATTTACCTGCCTCCTCCCTCCTCTCCCATTTTACCCTCCTTTTCCCCTCTTCCCCATTTACCCCTGCCTTTCCCCTCTCCCATTTACCTGCCTTTCCCCTCTCCCATTGACCCTGCCTTTTTTCCCCTCTCTCTTCCCATTTACCTTCCTTTCCCCTCTACCATTTACCTGCCTTTCCCCTCTACCATTTACCTGCCGCTCCTCTCTCCCATTTACCTGCCTTTCCCCTCTACCATTTACCTGCCTTTCCTCTCTCCCATTGACCCTGCCTTTCCCCCCTCTCCATCCCATTTCCCGCCTTTCCTCTCTCCCATTTACCTGCCTTTCCTCTCTCCCCATTTTACCTGCCTTCCCCATCTCCTCCCATTTACTGCCTTCCCTCTCCGCATTTACACTGCCTTTCCCTCTCCCATTCCCCTCCTTTCCTCTCTCCATTACCCATGTCTTTCCCCTCTCCCATTTACCTGCCTTTCCCTCTCCCATTTACCTGCCTTTCCCTCTCTCCCATTTACCTGCCTTTCCCCTCTACCATTTACCTGCCTTTCCCCTCTACCATTTACCTGCCTTTCCCCTCTCCCATTTACCTACTGCCTTTTCCCTCTCCCCATTTACCCTGCCTTCCCCTCTCCCCCATTTCCCTCCTTTCCTTCTCCTCTCCTTCCCCATCTTACCATGCCTTTCCCCTCGTCTCCCCTGTTACCTGCTTTCCCTCTCTCCCATTTACCTCCTTTCCTCTCTCCCCATATTACTCTTCCTTTCCTCTCCCATTTACCTGCCTTTCCCCTCTACCATTTACCTGCCTTTCCTCTCCCCTCGCCCATTACCTGCCTTTCCTCTTCTCCTTTACCTTCCTTTCCCCTCTCTCCCATTTACCTGCCTTTCCCCTCTCCCATTTACCCTGCCTTTCCTCTCTCCCTCCTCCCATTTACCTGCCTTTCCCCTCTACCATTTACCTGCCTTTCCCCTCTACCATTTACCTGCCTTTCCCCTCTCCATTTATACCTGCCTTTCCTCTCTCCAGTTCACCCCCACCACCAAAAACAACTTACCCTCCTTTCCTCTCTCCTCCCATTTACCCCTCCTTTCCTCTCTCTCTCACCCATTTACCGTTCCTTTCCCCTCTGCCCATTTACCCTGCCTTTCCTCTCTCCCATTTACCTGCTTTCCCCTCTCCCATTTACCTGCCTTTCCCCTCTACCATTTACCTGCCTTTCCCCTCTACCATTGTACCTGCCTTCCTTTCCCCTCTCCCATTTACCCTGCCTTTCCTCTCTCCCATTTCCTCCTGCCTTCCCCTCTCCCCATTACCTGCCTTTCCCTCTCCTCTCACACGTCCCCATTTACCTGCCTTTTTTCCTCTCTCCCATTTACCTGCCTTTCCCCTCTCACTCCTTCCCATGTTACCTGCCTTTCCTCTCACCTCCCTGTTACCTGCCTTTCCCCTCGTCCCCCATTTTACCTGCCTTTCCTCCTCTGCCCATTTCCTACCCTACTTACTTCCATCGCCTTTTACTATGGCCCTTCTTCACTCCCCCTATGTTTTAACCACCTGCCCTGCTTCACTCCCTTTTTACCTGCCCTGTGTTCACTCGCCTTTTTACCTCCCCTCTCCCTTTTTACCCTTCCTCCCTCTCCCCATGACTTAAAATCTAGCCATGTATTTACTCTCCCTTTAAACTAATGTTCTCATGCACCGCTACCAGGTTCTAAATATCATGTGTCCACTCCTACTCCTGCAATGTAAACACATACATGTGCCCTGATTTCAACTGCTTCAATATCCGGGGATTGATTTTCTCAGCACTGACCATAAAACCACGAAATAAAGAAAGAAGTTCCTCATCCTCAAGATAGCATGAAAAACCTCTACCACATCTCGCAAACGTCATCACAGCATGCACGCATACTAAATTCCCAGTTATATTCAACTGCAGAAGAACCGCCTTATTTTTGCTAGACGTTAATCAGGATAACCCAGTTTTGTCGGCAGATTTTTTTCTCATTCTTTCTTGGTAGGCTTCTTTATATGTATTTCTCCAACCTCAATGACCTGAAAATATTGGTGGTACCAGGGGGCACATAACCAAAAATTACCAAATTATTTGCAACACATATGAGTTTGCATTCCAACATGAAGTAAAATCTTCTTCTTATCGTTTCCAAGTAATCGCTATTCCCCCCCCAAAAAAAAATCACTTGAACCCCCCCCCCCAAAAAAAATCACTCTTTTCACCCTGTTTTCCCCAGAAAAAAGAAGTCCGGATGCGGCACCCACTCTGTACAAGAGGGGTACAGTAGTCTTCCCACAATCATTTTCTTCCAATACAATTTTGCAAGAGTGTCACATCATAACATATATGCAAAAAAGGTACTTCAATTGCCAAGATTCGGGATGAGTTCTTGAAAAGAAAAATGACCTCAATTTTACATTTTCAGAAAATCATCCCCAAGCTTGCATTGAAAGTAAAATTGACCTCCAATTGAAAAATTGAAGTCCAATTGGGACAAACTTGGTTTATGGATATACATGGAACCCTCATTGGTTTATGAGTCAAGCTGCATGATGGCCTATCATTCCACAACAATGATGGCCAGGTTACGGCGGTCCTTTAAGTACGTATATCCTGTTCTAAAATTGAAAAAAAAAATGTTGGCGCAGCTGTTTGAAATTCTCATCACTGGAATAATACCGAAGGAATGTGAGGAAAAGGGAATGCGGCCCGTAGCGATGCGTGTTAACTTTTCCGTGTTGCGAGCACCGAAATACCCCACAAAAAACGTTCAATTTTCTCCACTATGGTTTCTATAGGTTCAGAACCCAATACGATACAATCCAAAACAACATGAACGGACACTATGATGCAAAAATATCCATAGAACCCCTTCGTTTCCGGAGAATGAGATTTGTTTCATTGCATGCATTTCGCTATGAGGACTGATAAACGGTAGCTCTCGCGCAAGTACTAATTAGTAATATCTATCGAAGTCTGTGACACAGATACACACTTTCCGGACCCGTAATGGCAGGTGACACTAGTGGTCTGAGGTTGTTGATGTATTTTTTTTACCAAATGATCAGAAAATGTGGTTGGGATAAAGGGAACTAGAGCTTAATTATTTGGAAGAAGAAGCATTTTAGAAAATGCTGGTTGAAGGCCAGGTCAGTATAGGGGATAACTAATTAGCATATTAATCCAAAGCTTCAATTTGCCAAGTCCAATTGAAAGCAAAGTTTGGTCCTGAATCACTCCCAGCGGGTGGTTCCCCCAACCAAAACTTTCGTTGGGCCTTCCGGTCTGGGGTTGAAGTCCACTCCATGTAAGTGCCCATGCACCTGCCCAAAAGGAATTTGTCATTGGTTCAAAAAATGGGAATGGTGTTACCTCGGTATGTTTGCAGCCTTGTACAGGGCCACCAATAGCGAGTGGCTTAGGTAAAACTTGGGGTTTCCCGCGGAATTTGTCTGATTGTGGGTCATTTGGCCTCCATTGTGTCACAATCGGCTGGAGGGAGGGACCAGTGCGGTTATGATTCCGAAAATCCCCACCCTCCCACCCAAAGTGAGGACTGGGTTGGGGTACCCTCAGGGTGGGTGCACTGAGTGGGTGCACCAAAGGTCGGGGTGGCGTTGGTTTGTGGTCTCAGGAAGCTTGGATCATCCCTCCTTCGGCATGCATTAAGGTTTTGCCTTGGGTTAAAACCTCTATCCTGTATGGGTAGAGGGGGCTGAAGCCAGCCTTCTGGCTTAGTATTCTTGAGATTGGCCAATCGCATTGGTTCCTATTTTGTGTTGGCACGGGTTGAAGTCACCCATTTACCTACTGGAAATGCTTGTGTGTTCTTACCAAGTTGTTGTCAATAAATTGGTCAATGTCTATCCAGCCCTTCCTGCAAAAACAATGGTAATTACCGATCACTGTGTTTCTATCGTGTGTATATGAAAGAGTGATTTTGGGAGAAAACTTGAATTTAAAAAAAAATATTCTATAATATTTTTAATTTATATGCAATTTAAGAATCTGCATTAAGTTGATGAGGTCAAAGGCTATTTTCTTGGAGACCGAAGGGTTGTACATTCCTGAAACTTGGTGGAGTGGGTGCCCTTGACCTTCCGAAGATCAAGTTTGTATTGGTTAGTGGATCAAAGGTATAAATCAGGGTATGCAACTTGGTCAAAGGAGGTCAAAGGGGTAACTTTGGTGTATCCAGACGAAATTGGTGGGCGGGAGTCGATTGTTGATGCCAACAAATTATACAGGTCATGACAAGGTCATCATGGGGCATTCAGGGGCAAAGGGAACCGTGAAACCCCAAGGGTCATTCAAGCCAGGTGCCCGACGAAAACCCAGGTGGACCGAAACCCAGGGACCGGCCTAGTCAGATATAAACTTTTGCAATATATTCTCAAAATTTAAAAGGGCAACCCCCTTCTGTAGAATTAGCATTAGATTGGTTTACATTTAAAATTTACAGTAAAAATGGTGAACGTTTAGGTGAGGAGAGTTTGTTTGGATTTCTGAATGTTAGCATCAATGTACCAAATCTGTATTCCTCTTTTATATGCCAGTGTGGCCATAAGATGAGATGTGATTGAAGGAGAAATGAAAGTGGTAATCTAGCATTACCTCTCAGCAAATAAACTCAAGTAAAACACGTCATGTAGAATTTCAAGGGTTTGTTTTTTATCAATTCATGTGTCTGTCTGATAACAATCTACAAGAAACCCATGCATGTACGCAGTGGAGTTGATTTAGAATAACCCGGATAAAAAGGCTGTGCAACTACACACGTGAAGTGGTATACCGTAGGCTAGTTCCGTGTTCAAGCAAGCATCTCTATGTATTGTATAGGCAGGGGCAGGCAAATTACAATCATGATTTTGTGACAAATGTAATTTTGCGGAATGTCGTACTCTGGTGGAAAGATTGTGCGATGTTGTTGGGGCACATGATACAATTATTTTGTCTTCCATATGGTGTATAGTCCCCTTTGCCTTCAAGCATTAGGGGGTAATTTCTGGAGTGGTATATCAATCAATTATGTAACAGTTAAGCTATTGGATTCAGTCAAAGAGTAAGCTGTAAATTTTCACTCTAAACTGCCACTAAAATCACTTGTAATTATACCTACTAGGCAGTTCCCGGGTTTCGCGATCATTTGGGTTTCATGATCACCTGGCTTGAATGACCCGGCATCAACAATCGATCCCACCAAGTTTCATGTCCATACACCAATGTTTACCCCATTTGCCATTTGACCTCCTTTGACCTTGAATGACCCCTTTGACCTTGAATGACCCCTGATGACCATTGATCCCCTAACCAATACAAACTTGGTCTTCAGAAGGTCAAGGGGCACCCACCCGCCAAGTTTGAGGAATGTGCGACCCCCGGTCTCCGAGAAAATGACGCGGTCAGACAGACAGACAGACCACCGGTATTAATATATAGATTATTAAAGTCTGACTCAGAGATTTCGAAATATTATTTTTTTGTGTAATAATGAAAAATAGTCAACTAGAACTAGAGATATTAACCTAAAATGCACAATTCCGAAATTTGAGATGAATCTGATTTTTCGTTTTTATGCAGTAAACATTTATGTGTAGTATTACGTCCCATCGGATACTGTGTATAACAAAAATTCCGGACCCAGAATTTTATAACAAAGTTGTGATTTTCTATATGAAGGAATTCGATTTAAGTTTAGCAATTTCACACAGTGATTAGTATATGGACAAGCATTATGTACATGCAAAAAACACGATTTTTTTGGAAATTGAGGGCGCCCTCCTCAGAAAATCTGAGTCAGCCTTTAAATCCAGCTCAGTATGTTCAAAGATCACAAGGCTACATAACAGGAGTATTTTAGAAATAGCCGTGATTGTGCGATGGTGCGCTAGATAATGTAAATTTCCTGGGATTCCATTTTTTTCCATTGTTGATTTTCCACGAGAAGTTGTTGCAAAATATCTACTAAGACTACACAAGCAGTCACAGGTGTGGGTGAATAGTGTCTCCCCTCCTAAGAAAATTTTGAAATGTTTAAGTCTGTGGGAAACAGATAACACACACACACAAGAAGAGTTTGCATTGCTTGATTTCTTTCATTTTCACAAGTTTTGAGTGATAGATACCTCTATCACCCAGTTACTGTTATGTGCAAGTTTATTGGTTCTATATATTTCTTCACCTCTTAACTGGGTATTGAGGTTGCCGGGTTGAACTCTTTATGATATAGTTAGTAGGGTCTGTCTCAGAATTGTGCTAGATCATGCACAAGAAGTAGATTTCAATTAGTGTTATATGTTTGGTAGGATTTTGAGTTTGAGCAAGGCTATAGCGCAGTTAGAGATGAATCGGATTTTCCGTTCCATGAAGTAAACATTTATCACAGTATAACATGCCATAGGATACCGTGTATAACAAAATATCTGGATCCGTAGATTTCATAACAAAAGTTGTGATTTTCTATATGAGGCCTTCGATTTGAGCTTAGTTTATTTCACACACAGTGATTAGTACATGGACAGAGTAAGTATATGCAAAACACGATTTGTTTTGAAAATTGAGTGTGCCCTCATCGGGAAATCTCTGAGTCAGCCTTGTACAATAAGGGATGGGTAAGAGTCAGTGTTGCCAACACTGCGCTCCCTCCCCCTCCCCCCACCAATTTTGGCTTCCTAAGTGCTATTTCGGTGGGTACCATGGGTAGCTGCAATTTTTTGTCCCATAGCAAATGGTTCAAGGTAAATGGGGCTACTTTTTTTACCGCGTGTTGCACCTAACCAAAATTTTTGCTGGCAACACTGGTAAGAGTTATTTATAAGTTGGGGTTAGTGTTTAGATAAAGGTAGGATTTGATGACACATAAAATCGTTTGAACCTAAGAAGATACAAGGTGAAGAAATAAAGGTACTCCCAAGGGTTAAAGATCTAGTGGACACCACAGTGAGCGGTTAAATCGGTGGCTGGTAGGCTGCAAGTGGACCGCTTTTTCCTTCTTTCATGCTTCAAATCAGATCGCTCACGCACAGATATAGCGTTTATCTTAAATCAAGTAGCATTGATGGGTGAAAATATGATACTATGGCAGTCATAGACATCTATAAGGAATCTGGACTTCTGTAGGGCACCCAGTCCGCCCCCCTTATAATTGGCTGGGGGAAAGTGCGTATATGTCATATCATGTCTACTTAAAACTGCATAAGAGACAATAGGTAACCAGGCAAGAGCTAGAAGCTCTATTGAAAACAGTTTTATCAAGACACTCCTACTCACGGGCTTTATATCAGTTCAGACTGTATGCAATCTTTAGGCTTGGTCATATTAATTATTGGGGGTGTAGCAAGAATTTATGTTAGGTGTTATTGAGAGACTGCAATGGGGATGTTCTCTCAACGAAAATGCTTATATTTTGTTAAATGATTTGTACATATCAATCCTGTCTGTTGTTTTGTACAATAGTCCACAGAGTACTGTACGGTAGGTACGGTCATTTGATTATCATTGTTGTTTTGCATGGAGGTGTACAATAAATTGGTGCATGACACTTACCTCTACTCTAAACAATTCAACTCACATTTTTTTTTTTTTTTTTAATTTTTTTTTGTTGAGCATTTTTAAATTACAAATGAATAGCATGGTTATTTTATATTAAAAATAAAACAATACATTAACAGTTTTTCTGCCCTACAGATACTAAATCATTATTCGTAATGTCAGAAAGATTAAAATACTGCTGTTGGTAAACGAGGGATCAGTCAAATAACATACTTGAGGGACAGCCAATTAAAGGACGAATTCTTATTTTCGACATTACTATTGAATTGCACACTAATCACAATTCCGAAGTCTTGGCCACATACTCTGATGTTAGCAAGCATTATTTGTCATTCTCAAACTGGTGAGCTGAGAATCACTTTAGTGTTAGGGTGGCTTTTGACTTTGTTTGTATCAATGACTAAAAATGTGTTTTTGAAGGGAGTAGGATTAATTCATGTATCAATTCTTTGGCTTGTTCCTCACTCAATCAAATGACACTGGCCTTTGTCATCTGCTTGACATGGATATAATGAGGCAGTCCACTCATTTTTGGACCATGTGGGTCATTTCATCTGGTTAATGCTTGGCCCTCTGCCATTTTGATAGGCTCACTGGCAAGAGGGCCAGGGCCCACTTTTATTCTCTCTGAAACAGTCATGTTTACAAGTGTTAGCCATCAAAAATAGAGGTTCTATTGTCTGTACAAACCTTACAATGATGCTACCTGTCTCTGATTGGTTTGAATACATCATATAATCATAACATGACAAATAAATCAACCAGTAAAACTCAAGGGGTTAAATATGTTTGCCAAAATATTGCTTCCAATAATTTTGTTGACATTCTTTTGTCACGATACAAATGTGCCAAACAAATCCTGGGGAGAACGATCATCTTAAAAATGAACAAAATCGCATGATGGAAGACTGTGGTGTATTTTGTTATTATTTTTATGAGTATGTGAGCAACTAACCTAGGCTGACATACACACAGGATGCACCACTTTCACTGTTGCACAATAAAAAAACAAAAATGCAGAAATGCTTTGGTTTAGCCAATGACATTTGTTAGTTACAAAGGAAAAAGCAATTGTAACATTGTGTGATAACAGGGAAATGAAATGGGACATTTTTATATTAAAAAGCCACATCTCTTGTCTGTTCTCAATCCTTCGCTCGGTTCCACTTTATTGTAGTTGTATCAACAACTGGGTGTGATCCTAGGTTACACTGACTTTGAATTTGCATTGCGTGAGACTAGTGCCCAGCAAAGGATATTACAGCAATCAAAAGGAGAAGAAAGTACAAGGCTTACTGAACGGGCGCGAGACAGGAGGAGAGTAAACAAACAAGCATCAGTGGGAGCCCTGAACGATCACGAGAGATAAGGCGAGGAGGATGAGAGAGGCCCGGGGAAAGGACGGGACGAGGTCTAAAAAGGTGATAGAGATGGGAAAACGAACCAAAAAAAACGGAGGAGAAAATGGGCATATGAGAAAGGTGCGCGCATGGGGGGGAGGGGCCCAAAGCAAAAGAAAAGATCGGCCTAAATTGCGGACGGGAGGGGGCAGATGAAGGGGAGGCATGGACAAAAGGTGAAGAGAACCAACAGGACGAAAATATAAGGACGGTAAGGGCAAGGAGCGAATGGAAGACAGACAAGGGAACTACCACGCCGGGGTTAACAACTTTAATAAATAACATGAGAAAGAGGCGAACATGAGAATACTAAGGACTGACAAGAGAGACGGAGAGCGATGTCGCCGGATGATAAAGATAATAGCGGGCTGGGATTAGGGGGGGCATGGTAAGAGGGTAAGGGAGGGGGGACGGTACACAGTTGGGGGGACGAGGGTCCGTACACAGCGCACCACGAAATAGCGACATCTATGCACGAGCCTCTCATCTGTTACCAGTTTGCATTTCCCCAGTGTTCCATTGTCTGATTCGCCGATTTTTCTGCAATAATTATGCTGAAAACCAATCGATTGAAATAAACTATGCTGCTAAAAAGATTCTGCATTCCTAATGCCCAAAAGTCTCCCGATGACCCCTGTTAATTTTGGCTAGTAAAGAGATATTTGAGTCCGGGAGATAGCATGTGGCATCAGTTGTTGTTGTTGTTTTCACTCACTAAGTGTAACGAACGTAAAAAACCGCGTGTCTCATCATATGCATAGGACTTTCCAAATTACGACGATACGTAAACCAAATATGGTGGTGCCAAAACTATGTTAATGAAGTGCGTATGCCATTATAATACTTTTGGGAACCTAGATTTTTGGTTACGCCGTTGCGGGAGAATCTTCGGGTCGGGTTATATTTACGTCCTTGGTCGATACACAATTTTTTTTCGTCCAAAAAACATGGTTTACCGTAGCTTGAGCGCTACTCGCCCCGCACTCCAAGGTCTGCCGAACCGTGGGTGGTACCCTGGAGTAAGGCGCTTTAATACCTCACAAATCTCCTCACTACCCCGTGTATAAATGGGTACCAGCACTTATTCATTATTATGCATCTGAAGCTTCCGTGTTGTTCCAATACTTGCAGTGCGAGTAGCGCGTACTGCCCAACACTTAACATACGCACAAATATTGGGCAACTCGTCAAGCTCTATTTTAGACCTATGTTTGTCAGGTCAGTCTTGCATAATTATAATAAATATGGATTAATTTTCGGTTGAATACAGAAAATTCGCCCTCTCCAAGAAAATATAGATCAGAGGCTCATCTTCTTCGACCCGCCTGATATTTGATCTAGGCCCCGGGCGATTTTTAATAATATTGGATGGCTGAGGTTGATAACCGAAAATATCGCCCAAAAAAACCGATCCTAATCAATATCGGGCGAGTCCGAAGCAAGCCTCTGGACTGGTTCCCGGTTATTTCTTTAGAATGGGCAGAACACCGCTTATTTTCGCTGATTATTAACAATACAAACGACCGAGCAGGCGTACGCTATTTTCGCACTTATCGATGTCAAAGTTCCATACTAAATAAAACTTACAACTGTGTACTACGACTGTGCTAAATACGTCACAACTCGTTATAGCAACTACGAACATATAGCCCATGCTATTTTAGAAGCCATTTTGAAAATCGGCAAAAAACTCCGTGCCCGATCTATACGACGATAAACTTCTGCATAAACCACATGCCTGATGATGTTCTTGGATATAAAAGGATCATGTTATATTCGAGGGGCCCCTGGCGAAATCAATGAGAAAGTGCCTTTTTCCGTGCCGTAAGTTTTAGTTTTGTAATGGCTTGGGCGGTAACATCCAGCGTCCACCAGTAGCTCGCCGATTCAAGATGGATGTCGCGACCTCTAGCTTTTTATTATTACTCCAACTCTATGAGTCTAAGACGATCCTGATATTTTCTTGGCGAGGGCGATATTTTCTGGTATCAGCCGAAAAAGCCATTCAATATTATTATTATTAATGCAGGAAGAAGCTGACTTGACAAAATATTTTTAAAATGGCTTCAAAACTAATAAAACGAGTAATTCCTTGACGAGTTGCATGACCGAATTTGCCCATATTTTGCGTATTGTGCAGTGTTGGGCGTTACGCGCTAATCGCACTGTGGTATTGTACCACAGTGCATAATATTTTCTGTTATCAACCTCATCCATCCAATAGTATATAAATGCTGGGAAGGTACTTGCTGTGCGGGTCCCCCGGAGGAGTGGCGAACCCCCACAGCAAAAATAATAAGGACGAGTCTGGCCCAAACACTAAGGAAACAGAGATGGGCACTCCATCATTTTTGCCTGATAAACTATGTTTTTCGATGAAAAACAGTATTTATTGATAAACAATGTTTTTCAATCGAAAAAACGGGCTTATCGATAAACTTAGTTTTTTGATAAACTTGGTTTATAAAAAAAACATGGTTTATCGATAAACAAAGTTTTTTGATAAACACTCTTTATCGGAAAAACAATGTTTTTTGATTGAAAACATAGTTTATCAAAAAACATTTTATCGAAAGACTAAGATTAGCAAAAAAACTGTTTTATCGTTGATAAACTGAGTTTCAAATTGATAAACATTGTTTTGCACAAAATGTTTTCAATCGATAAACACTGTTTATCAGAAAAACAGTGTTTATCAAACAACTTTGTTTATCAATAAACCTTGTTTTTCGATCAATAAACATTGTTTATTGGCAAAAAATCAATAAACCCTGTTTTTTTTTTATCAAAAAACAAAGTTTTTCAAAAAATATCTTATCAAATTGATAAACTCGGTTTATTGATAAACAATGTTTTCCGATCAAAAAACAAGGTTTTCCTCGATAAACTTTGTTTTTCATTCGAAGAAGAGTTTTTTTCGACCAATAAACACTTTATTGGCGAAAAACAGAGTTTATCGCATTATTGTATATATAGCTTGCCATAACCGTGTAGATTCGGGGGTAGGACACGCTCACTTAACAGCAACAGTGAATTCAAATCGGCATCACCATCTTGTGCAATCGACAAACACGGCATATCGATAAACTTTTTTTTTTTTAATAAACTCAGTTTATAAAAAAAAACATGTTTTTCGCCGATAAACAGTGTTTTTCGATGAACAAAGATTTTTGATAAACACTCTTTATCGGAAAAACAATGTTTTTTGATCGAAAAACATGGTTTATCGAAAAACATATTTTATTGAAAGACTAAGTTTAACCAGGCCTGAGTTTAACAGCCTATACACATCATCTTCAAAATGGGTCGAGGGAGGCAGGGCAGGGGTCAAGAGAGACAGAAAAAAAAGTAGTTGAGTGTTCTGAACCATGGAAAATGTTTGTGGATTGCCAAATCTTAAAAACAGAATTTTTTTACAGAATCCCAATATCATCTTAGAAACTTTTTCAGAAAAGTGAGGCTCCTATTTTTTAACTAGGTTTTTTTTGCATATTCAGAAGGCTTACTGTATTTTGCGCCTATTCAGAATGCTTACCAAACTTTTGTATTTTGTGTCGTGCACAACACATAAAATAGGGTTGATAAGGGAGGGGGTCATTATTTTGGGGAGCGACATGAAAATTTTCATCAAGGAGAGGGAAGAAGATGAACTTTTAAAGGTGCAACGAGAGATTTCACATCTCACAGGTGCTCCTTAAATTTTTGTTAAAAAATCATTGACTTTATTAAGGATTAAGCTGAGAATTAATTCTTGGTACAAAAATTGTGGATTTCTAATTTTGTATTGAAGCAAATACGAAATTCAGCCCATGTTTTATATTGAAATACAAACAAATCAAAAACACCATTTGTTTTCACTTTAAAGACATTTCTGTAGCAAAATACAAGCAGGGCTGTACGCAGGATATTTTAAAGGGTGCAGGACTTCAAAAAAGGAACCCTCTTTTGAAAAAGTGGACCTAACCCCCCAAAATGGTCTTTTTTACTTTTGAACATCTCATCACCAAAGGACTTTCTTTTCAAATTTTCTCTAGATTTTGGATCTTTTTATCGAAAAAAAAAATCGCCAGAAAGTAGACCTTTTGCACATGTACTGCCCTGAATACAAGGTTAGATGGTGCACCTTTAAATGGAGAAATACCATAAAATCTGGGGAATGCGAAATTTTAGAACTGAAGCGAAGGGAACATAAAAAATTCCACCAAAAAAAAGTTGAATTCCTCCATTCCTCGGTATAAATAATGACCACTACCTTAAGACAGTAGGCAAGTTCAAAAGTTAGTTTTCGAGTTTCCTTTCTACCTGAAATCTTTGCAAAGTTATAGTAGGTGCTCTACAACCATGCCACATCCAGTGCAAATCTAGAGAAATTTGTTTCCTCAGAAAATCTCCTTGTGTTCATCCCTTTAGAGTTTGCACTGCTCAGTTGAAAAAAAACCTAGAATTTCGCGGTTCTCGGCTTTCGCGCTCGCTATATTCAAAGAATATAAGCTGTGGGCCGCTCCATGACCTATGACCTTTGACCTCATCGACATATGAGGGATCCCATGGTGCACCTATGACACAAGTTTGGTTCCAATTGAAGTTTTCAATTGAGGTCAATTTTACATTTTTAGCCTATTTTTCAACTTGACCTCACATGACCTTTGACCTCGGCACATGACCTTTGACCTCATCAACATACATGTATGAGGGATCCCATGGTGCACCTATGACAGAAGTTTGGTTCCAATTGAACTTCAACTTTTCAAATGAGGTCAATTTAAAAAAAAAACTTAACATTTTAGTGACACACACACATCCACACGCACAACGGATTGCTAAGTGGTCCTCCAGCTAAAGCTGGCGGCCATTAAGGGGGTTATTTGAGCTAAATTGCAGGGGTAGGTGTTCAGGGAGCACTGTAAAACAGTGTATAGAAAGTAATAGCAAAGATGCGTCTATAAGAAAATGGGGAAGGGGTTAAAGGTGCGTGTTCCGATCGTCTTTGGGACCCCCTGATTTACCCGGAAGTAGTATCGATTTAGAGAATAAAGGTATAATTTTGGGAACCGGTACTCTCTTTACGACGAATTGAACCCAAGGCGATACCATTATTTTAAGTTGAAGAACGAGGCCGGAGGCCGAGTTCTTCCACGCAAAAATAATGGTGTCGCCGGGTTCAATTTGTCGTAAAGAGAGTACCGGTTCCCAAAATCATACCTTTATTCTCATTCTTAAACAGCTTTATCATTTAAGGTCATCTTTAACTCAATTTCGCGATGTTTTACGGCTTTTAATACAACAAGAAAGGACTGCCATCACCCAGTGACAACAATCGAACAACCCGTTGAACGCAACGATCATACGCAACGAGACGCAATGTTGACAGGCGCGCGCGAACGTAGCAAAACGCAGTATGACGCGAGCTCTTCAACCTAAAAATAACATCAATGTGCAGCGCGTACTACCTGGGTTCAATTAAACGAATTGAACCCAGGCATCGGCCAATGAAATTCCTTACATATTCACAGCTGTTTAAGAATTTGATATCAGATGAAAGGCCGTATTTTTTCTCATTGTCGACCTGAAATTTGAGCCCTCAAATCCATTGCATTCCCAAGATATAAACAAAAAACGGCCGTTTTAGTGGTTAACCATTAATATTAGCACAGTATTGAATAGGGCTTTGCAACATGCATTATTGCATCTACCATCAAAACCGCAAGTTTGTTTCCCACGGTACTTGATGGGGAGTATGTGCAAGTGCCAGGCTCTCATATCAAGTAGAGAACACAATACACATAAATCGGAACAAGCACCTTTAAATTAGTCCATTCAAGAAGTACCCTAGCACGCCCCCACTGACCATGTCACTTAAGGGGATCAGCGGGAGCTTGCACTGGTGCACTTAGTGGCTAAGTCAGTGGGGGACCTCTAGGGTACTTTTCGTTGGACTAGGTTAAACTGACTTCAATGTCTTGGATATCATTTTGTTTTGGTTACCATGGTAACCATATATGACCTCTGATTGGCTAAACACAAGAAAGGATGCAACTCCTATAAATAGGAATAGGACATTCATCTTTGTCCAGGACCCAAGGCAATTTATCAAGCAAGAAGTTGCCACCTCAGTGGAGTGTAGGTGACCGCGGTCCTGGGTGGCTAGTGGAATCCTGGTGATGCCAAGTGAACATTAAATTCCTTTTAAAGGATATTTGTAACTTTCAATTTTAAAGTATTTGTCACTTCTTTAGACTTAAAAGCACTATCACTAGTATCAGTGATCTAGCTAAAAGAGTAAAACATTTGAAATTAAAGAAAAATAGCTTAAAAGGAAGGACAAGTCTATAGAAGTCTATAGAAGTTATTTTACCAATTGAAAAAGTGATAGAAAAGAAAGAAATTAAAACAGCAGTGTTCAAAAATAAAAATCTCCATTCAATTAGGTGAATGTAATAAGTGTCCATACCATATTAGGTTGCTTTTTGTCTTCCCACTTGTAGGGTATGTAGGATACCTTATCCTTGTCAGTATCATTGTGACAAATATGTGGATTTTGATGATTTTTTTTTCATTCTCTGAGTAGGAAATCATCGACAGTACCGTAATTAAAACACAAAGCACTCCTTCATTGATGTGTTTAAGTAATTTTTTTATTTGATGCACATCTTTACCAATAAAACATAGGGAAAAGTGATTACTTAAACAAAAACTACATATGTGAAGAGAAACCCCATGACTCCAACAATGCATTACTGGCAATAGGGATTTCAAGTGCATCAGAAATTGAAGGTCCACTGTGAGATTGAGATGTCAATTTTGCATTTCAGATCTTTTGTTGCTGGAACCAAAAACACTCTCCATTCAAAAGTTTCACTGTTTTTTTCTGTTGAACATACAATTTGTGTAAGACACTACTACATAATCTACATTGCACTCTGTAAGGCCAAAGGATGTAGTTAATCCCACAATGCACCTGTTGGGAATTCACCTCCAATGGGTCATGTGATCCCCACAATAAAACCTATAAACCCAGACTTTTATGTCTTTTTACCCCACAAACATTTAGTTCTTAGGAATTTTAGCATTAATCATTGAAATGCTTGTGGTTCTCAAACTTATTAAACACTTTTTATCCCAGAAGTACTGACATGGTTTAGTACAGTACAGTATAGGACATCACTGCAATGCATTATGGGATTGATTAAAAACACCCTCTGGTGAAGCCTAATGTTCAGTAAATATGCTAGGTATTACAATAGAGCGAAGTATAAAATAGACAACTCTATGCCATGGTATTACTACAATCAGATTAATAAATACATTCTGTATCTTTCAAGAAAAAGAATTTTGTAAAACGGGTGAGAATTATAACACAAAGGTTTTTTATGAGCCAAAGTAAAGATCTCACAATACCCCTTATCTTTAATTTACATACAAACTAGAAACCATTGTCTTGACATAACATGCATGGTGAGTTTCAATGCACATCAATTGTCATTATCCTTATCACAACCAGTGCTAATCTGCCAACCAGTGGCAGTTCTTTGTTGTAATTTATACGAATATCATCACAGCAATCAAAGCATAATTGCCGATAAGACTTTGGAAATAGCACAATGTGTTGTTTGTGTGATGTGTTTGTGTACTGTTTGTAGAGCCTCTGAAAGCAATCAAGGAACCCGTGACTTTTTTCCCATGCAAAAGTTTGTACCATATAAGCCAGTTTACATAGAGAAAAGTCGAATGAATTCGATATTATTTTTTAATATGACTAAGGATTAGCATTAAATTAATCCGAGTACTAGGTGTTATACGAAAGCCGATTTCCGATTCGCTTTCAGAAAATAATAACGTTGTTGGCACTCTAATTTACGAGAAGTTTGACTTCGGTTCAACGAGATTCGCGCGATCTCAACATGGCGGCCAGATTGATAAAGGTTGCGCTCGGCGGGCCCTGGTTAGCTTGGTCAAACTAACGGCAAAAGTAGAGAGAAAACGAAAACAACAACGCCGAAGTCCGAATTCTTTATAATGACCGCGCTACCTTCATTGCTCAGTGTTTAGAAGCACACTTGCATTGCTTGGTGATAGCCAGAATATGGGCAGAGGCGGGTCACTTGGTCACTTGTAGACCAAGCAGACATGAAATCGATTACGTGTTGCGTTTATCACTGCAAAATTTCGAATTCAATGACGACTTATTCGAATTCATTAAAAAGAAGTGCTAAAAAGCAACTTACGAATTCGAAATTTTTCAAGTCGTATCGATTACGACTGTGCTGTTTACACTTCATGAAAAAGTGAAACGATGACGATCATCGAATTCCCTTAGACTTGGCCCAGTGTAAACGGGGCTAAAGATTGACCCTGTACACTCTATTATACATAA
The DNA here is from genome assembly GCA_023653785.1 of Ophioderma brevispina. Lineage (NCBI taxonomy): Eukaryota > Metazoa > Echinodermata > Ophiuroidea > Amphilepidida > Ophiodermatidae > Ophioderma > Ophioderma brevispina. Next base: position 11,494 of record JAMKCH010085810.1, on the reverse strand, counting down.
TTATTACTAAACAACTACATGTAGAAACCATTGGTGACTTCCCAGCACCGCGTAATTAGTATAGTAACACTACTAATAATTTCCAAACAAAATAATAATTATCTTCTTTTTCTTGTGCTAAAAAAATATGCAAACCAGAGTTTTTTGTCCCATGCAGGAATCTCCACCTACTAACAATGCTGTTTCTGCTAATGTACAATTTGGTGATTTCAATTTTTCAAAATTGAAATTACTCATCCGGTATTTACACTTGTAAAAAATGCACATCTTGTCATGCATCTGCTATACAGATAAAACTTCTTGCTAAGATGGACCAAGTAATATCTAGAATTTATAAAGAGCTATACATGTACATATACTAGCACACTAAATTTAATAAGGCACAACATTAATATAATGATACATACAAAAAGTTGCATAGTACACTTCTAAATCGGAAAAAAACATTACCTAACAAAATAATTTTGTTCTTGAACTTATTCTAAGTTGCTTATTCCAATTAAAGGGAATTTAGATTCCAGTGGTTCAGCTTCTGTTTGCAAGAGTTTACACTTACAAGACCACAAAATGCTGAAAATTACAATTTTTCTACACTCTGTTCTTCAACTTTTATTGGGTAACATTCCCCATAGGCCCTGTGTTAATTTAAATGTGCGGATCTGGACAGTTACTGCTAAAGAATCACTCTTGTTTCACTGCAAATTTTTGTTTGAAGTATTTGTTGTAATTTTCATTTGGCTTTGTCAAAACAAATTAGGGCACCGTTCCCACTACATGTAAATCCTTTTTATAAAATACTGGTTTTACTTGATCTATTTTTCATCAAGTAGGGGTTGCTTAAAATAAATCCATGTACTCTTGAAGCATGGTACTGTGACCCAATTGAATCTGGGTAAACGCTTCATATATAGACGTCCCAAGTATGCAAATGAGGTATTACAATTGATTCCGTCATGCGCTGTATGTTGTGCAGTACCGCTTGACGGAATGGCAATACCTCATTTACATACATGGGACTTCTATATGAAGCATCTGCCTCAATCTGCCACTCATGATGTAAGGCCACAAAAAAAAAAATTTGTATTTGGGATTCAGTAACAAGAAATTTTCAAATAGGGTAGGGCGGGCGGCTTTTTTTTATTTTTAATAATGCATTACTACATCAAATCATCACACATAGTCTATGTAATGTTATTAATATTGATACTTTTGACTCTAATATTGAAAATCTTAAAGAGAAGTTGCCAAAGTTACACCAGAACACAAAAAAATATTGAGAAAATCGGTTAAAAATCATGGTAAAAACAACTTGAAAAATAAGATTTTTGAAAATCAATAAAAAAATTAGGGTAGGTATACTTTTGTACATGGCTTGATTTTCAAAATTAGGGTCGGGCGGCGGGTTACTCCAATACAAAAATTTTTTTGTGGCCTAAATTTGCAAATTATGCCTCACAAATCGAGGATTTAGGGCAAAAAGGCCCCATCTGCACTAGCTGCCAGGTGTTAGATTTGGCAGGTATAACACTTAATAATAACACAACTGACAAATGGCAGCTATTGCAGATGGGCCTTCTTGCAGTAAACCCCTGAAATGTTTTTATGCATACAAATAGTAATCTTGCTCCCAACTTCCTGAACCACACTAAAAGAATGCTAACCATTACATTATGATACAAATTCAAATAGGAATATAAATTCAAGCACTGGTACATTCATATTAAAATGAGTAAAGTGTACAGTATGTATTTGTACATGATACATACAAGTAAGTATATAGGAAAATAAATTCAAGAACACCATTTATTTCTTGTCACATTTTTGCCATGATGATACATATGATTGCACAATATATTGCTTAGTAAAGTGGAAATGAAAAAAACAAGTGAGGCAGTTAATAATTCCAACATATTATTTCACACAAAATATCACAAATTTCTGGCAAAATTAAAAGGTGCAATGAGAGATTTTGAAATATCCATTTATTGCATGAAATGAATTGATTTCATACATATTAAACTAGACATTCAATAGATTTCTTACTGGCTTAAAAGTGAAAACAAAAGTGATTTCTTTTTCAATGCGACATGTAAGCATAGTTTTGTATTTTCTCAAATAAGAAATTAAAAAAAAAAATGTACCAAAGAAGTAGTTTTCAGCTTAATCATTTAGATGGGGATATTTCTGAAGCTTTACATCACTGCAGAAATCATTGCTAAGGGACACCTGCTAATGAGAAATTTGACACTTGTGACACAGCCATTCTTATCTTGCAACATTTTTGACACTTGGCTTCTTATCCAGTGACAGCCATTTGCTTTAATTTTTTTTGCACATCATACACCACCATGACTTCCCACTTGTCACAGATTTTCCATTTTTGTGCTGGCAATGACAGATATCTAAAATTTTAAAAAATCCTAATCTACAAGCCACCTGAGTTTTTACCTGAGTATATCAAAATGCTACAGCACTACAAAACAACATTTTCATGTTCACCGACACTGTCTATTTGCTAATTCCACTCAATATTGTAATACAATAATACATAATTGGAAAAGCACTAGTGTTTGTTCTTAAAATCCAACAATCTAACCAGATTTTCCCCAAAAAAAGGCTGTAAACATGAATCGTGGGACTGTTACTGGCCAGGCCTGTAACCAGGGGTAGAAAAGTGGTGGGGTGGATTAGTCCTGCTGAGCATGACTCTCTTTACAATTATCATAATGCCATAACTTAATCAATGGAGGAGTCATGCAAAATAGTGTGTAATGATATGAAAAATATGTCTCCACATTCTCCATTAATTTTCACGCTTCATGGAATAAAATTACTGATTCCACACTTAAATGATTCCTTAGAGTGTTATCAACAATAGGATGTCGTAAATATCTTCATCACATTTTTATGAAGTGAAATGACATTTCAAGACTTGTACCTGAGATTCTGACCGGTGGACTAGTCATGATTTGTGTGCCAGGTGCTTAATGACAGCTTAGCTTGTATTTACATTGGATATTACCAGTTGATAAAGGTAGAAGAGTGTTTAGTGAAGCACCGTGTTAATGAAAATTGGAGGGGAGCATGTTGTCAGTGGTCGAAACTTGAAGGTTACACAAAAATGTCACAGCTGATACACATATTGTTTTGGGACTTAACATATAGACTGTTAAAAGGCAGACTGTAAAGAAACGTCATGTGAGGTCCCAATTATTGGGACTATGGGGTGGATGCCCCCCTCCAATTTCAAGAAGCCTCCAAAACCCATAGAGCCCAAAATTAAGGTAAAAAATTGTTTTTTGCATTTAAAAAAAACAGGTTAAAATTCATTAACAAGTTGCAATTTTGCCAAATTTCCCCCCACCCATATTTGCAATTTTTGGGGAAAGAACCCTTTTGAAAAAAACAATAAAACCCCCTCCCCTACAAATTACCAACCATCGAATGGTGTGTTATCGGCTTTGCCCCAGCGGCAACCTTAACACCCACACAAACACCCTCTAATTCGACTTCAACATGTTTGATTCAGTCAGAAATGAAATGCTTACCTCGCAATAAATGAGTAAAAAACCCGCCGACACCACCGTTCTGCTTTATAGCATTCTTTACTTCCGGATAACATGTGGTACCACTGGTATTTTGTTAACTATTCAAACTTTAAGTCAAAAAAAGAGTGCAATCGGAGCAAAAGTGCTCACTGAACAACCATAACAAACAAAATCTGTGGGATGAGCAGTGCACTTTGACCTTGCAAGTAAACAAGATGCCAAGCATTTTTGTGATAATTATTTTTGCGATTTTAAGATTGTGAACATTTATGTTTTATTGGTTTAATTTATGGTTTAAACAGAAATATCTAAGCCACATAGAGTCCAAAAATACTTTAAATGCGTTTTGAAATTTGCTATAGTAGATTCTGGGATGGCATCAAAAGGAAGACATAAAAAAAATTATCCAAAACATTTTCCCGTACAGAGCCTGTACGGTTCCGAAGGTGTACACAACGGCATTAAATTTCTACTCCGCTAAAACCAAAGTATTTCTTCCTTTTAATAGTGGTATAGGATAATTAAGCACCAGGAAAACAGTATTACATGGTATAACATTACTTCAAATTCATTATAGAGCAATATTTAGTAGTTTTAATTTAAAAATCAGGATATGGAAGTAAAACTGGTAGCGTTATAAATTGTTTGACATTGGTGTTTCGGCTTTAGTGAAAGGTCACGGATCTACCTGAGCTAAGGTCAGCCATGCCGTTTTATTGTCAACAAGCAGAATCGCTGGGTAACATCACAGAACATGAGAATGATTTTAGGTTTATTTAAAACATTATTCACTATTCTTTTTGAATTCGACCTGCCATCTTGTTTCAAAACTGTCTGGTTAAGTGTGCTTTTATATATCAGGGACAATTAATAATGGTAAGTGATGAAAAGTAATTTTAAAAACATGTCTAAAAGGCTCCCATGTAACGCTTAAAAGCTAGTCAATGGAGTGTTCTCTGTGGTAGAGGGTTATATCCCACTAACACAGATCGATCTGTGACAAAAAATCCCTGGTTACAGGCCTGCAATTGCTTGTCACATTTTTAAGCTATTGACCAAAATAACTGTAAAATTTGATGTTGGAAGTAACATGAGAAGAATAAGAAATATTTTGGGCTAGCTGGGGATAAAATCACTAATAAAGAAATGTGTTCATAATAATCTATGTTCACAATGATTGGTACTACTACATGTAGTCAGTCAAGAATCAAGCAGTTTGATAGCATCAAAAGTATCAACTGATTGCCAGACATTGTTCCTCCCCAAATCCAATTGTTCCATTCAAAATCGAAGGCTTCGCTTTGAAATTTCTTGGCGGAGCTGGCTGAAACAACTGAACTTCAACTGAGCATGACAGCTTTCCTGTCTCCCACGGCACAGCTTTCTCCCCTCGGTTTTGCAAACTTGATCAACCTATCACATCTCCTTCTAGCATTGTGAGCTCTGACAAAGACTGACTATTAAAAGTTCTTTTGAAGATATTTGCAAGGAGAGTAGGAGGGTTCGTGGAATAAGGCATTCCTCTTGGGTAACTGTCTTGGAGTTGATGCAGCTTTGTCTGGGGTTACAGCTCCCATTGCGATACGCTTTGAAGGTGATGCATGAATGGGATTTCGTTGCACTCTCCCTTCAAGTCTCTCGGATCGGGGAGGAATGTTGAACTTCAGCGTTAGTGTCTGATTAATTCTCTGCTGCACCAGAACTGTTCTCTGCTTGATCTAATTCATAAAGTCCAATCAGGGAGTCTGCACAGAGAATATTCTCATCCTAAACCTTTGTTGATTTTTCTAGCTCAGTTCGTAGAAGTTGAAAATCAAATCGGTCACCATTATGTGCAACAAGGCAGACAGGCTGCTGTTGACGATGAAGAAACAGTTTAACCAACTTCACAGCATCTTCATCAAATATGCCTTTTGCAATTCTCTGTTATGTTAAGGTATATCCTAACCCCTCAGCTCATAAGACTTGTGGCTTACTGGTTGTTAGGATTGAAACAAATGGTCAGTTTATCAAGCACTCGGGTAAACCTTGCGGGCATCACAAGAGCTGTGCGGTGAATTGCCACCATACAGATTTCCAGGATTTTAGGATTGTCGATTGCGAGAAGATCAGACGTTTCAAGATCCATGAAAACAAAGGTGTTGATCTTTCGGGATCCGTGGCGCTGTACTGTGCCATGACGGTGCACCATGTCATTTTGCTAAAACAGAAAGACTAGTACGGTACCGGGTAAAATTGTGACTTAGTCAGACTGGACGAAGAGCGAGGAGGTAACGCCTAAACCCACGCGTATACTGAGGATAACCCCCAAGTGGTTACCCAAGCATACCACAACAAGTAGAGACAAGTTCCAGAAACCCCCCCCCCCCCCCAATGTTTCGGGGGAGTTACCCGGTCATGGGTCACTCGCCACAACTACCGCACCACCAGGCGGTGAGGTATAATCTCAGCAATTTCGGTCAACAGCGACCACTTCTTGACAGGCAACACAATTTTGTTATGCGCATGTGCAATATCCCCCAATTAAGCGGCAAGGAAGCGCGTGGCTCTTCATCAGCTAGTATTAAAAACTCCACGCGAGTACGCCCATCTTCACACGCTTTCCGCAAAGTTCTCGGGCGTTGTAACCGCCCTGCTCATGCTTGCTCGTGCATTGTGATGTAATTGTAACAAGTAACAACAGATCTATTCAAGTTCCAATTGATCTAGAAACTTTCTGATTTTGAGCATCACAAAGTAAGTAGGACATGGTGCATTTGTTTTTAGACATTTAATATCATGTTCATCTAATTAGATAAGTTTGTCAGCATATTTCTAATATTTTAGACGATGAGGCATGTAAGGGATCCAATTCTTCACAAAAAACACACTAGTATTGCCAGGTATTGGGAGATAGTGTGTTGTAGTTTTTGAATGTCAGAGTCCACGGGGGTTCAATTGAGAAGAGTCCTAGCACGGTCTGAGTCTGCAGGCGAAGTCCGAGTCCATGGCATGGGGACCTGAAGGATTCGAGTCCATGGGACCCGATAGCGAGTCCACCGAGCATGAGTCCAAGGCTGAGTGACTCGGACTCGCCAATTGAGTTCGGACGAGTCCTGTTGTTCTAAACTCCACATCATAGTGCGTCACGCCCCGCATCACGTCACGCGTCCAAATCTGCCACCCGATTGTGTCAAAATCGTGTCAGACAGGCTTAGAAGAAACACTGAGGGAATGTTCCAGACAACAAGATGTCATGTTCCACAAAGGAAATGTAAGACCGGAAACAATACAGTGGTTAGTGCTATTACACAGGGACACCAGATCCGCATTATGATGTGGTACTTCCAAGATCCAGATGTTGTGAACGTGCGCTTGACTGTCTCCACGATGCACATTTTCATGACATTACAGCATGATTGTTGCGGCAAATCAAATCTAGCGCGTACGGCGTGCACGTCAGTGCGTAATGGAATTCGCGTTATTAAGCGTGACACTGGGTGATGCAATAGAAAACCGCGATAGAAGCAGTGTCCTATCCGCAATCCCTATATTTCGATCTCAGTTTGAGGTGACGTACTGTGCGCTGTTAGGTTTGGACCCTAGAAACACACGCGTGGCCTTCTCACTTGGCAACACGCACGTGAACTATTGCAGCACAATCGAAATGCTTAAAAGCAATATGCAGGTAAGTCATTACGTATAAGTTACCCTCAATGACTCAAGAGCCGAACAGAGTATACGGGGGCTGGCAAGTGTGCAGTTACCACGATAACCTAATACACCATGCAAGCCCTGGCCACATTGATCGCTAGTGTAGATAGCCCCAGTAAGTGATGTGTTTCTGTCAAAAATGTCCTATATGCTCCACCACATGTATCATGGTATATGGTACGCCTTCGAACGATAGTAGCCTATTTGTTACAATCACGACAATACGTCATCATCAAAATCATCAGTGCATGCCAAGCCTAGCCCAGCACTTGCTTCAATACAAAATCGCACCTACCGGCTCGGGCCGGCAATGGGTGACGAGCTAAAGATACTAGTCCAGCTTGTAAACACCACCCCCACCCACACACTCGTACTTGTATCTTCCCCATGCAAAGCAACTACTGTGGTCTGTGACGGAAGAGATGAAGGCACGGCAAATTTGAAACTAAAATCCCTAAACAATATTCAAATTTCAAGTGCTTTTTTCTCAAAATGTCTTCATCCAACACCTTTTGTTGGATGAGAAAAGTGTTCAAAAAGCGTTTCTAGCTATATGCCAAAGGTGTAGAGTCGGTTTGGTAGATCTAAATTAATGATATGGCCAAGTGAGTCGATTTAAGCGGATATGTCGCCATTGGTCAACGTATATTCGCAACCTGCCAAAATCCCAACTTCAGTAACGAAACATTATTGACCTTCGCCGCTGCGCCACACAAGCTGATCTCTACACATCAGTGATCCGAAGCGCTTTCTTTGCTCTGCCACACTCTGCTAATGTTTAAAAATGACTGTCGCGTGTCGTCAGGTAAAAAAATATTAAACATCTACTCCGGTTACACTCAGTATGTGGACGCAGACCTGTGTCACGTGACATATTATTTTGCTCTTCTTGTCAAAGATTCTCCTCCCATATTACACCGTATTAAAGAGAGCCACCTGTCATATATCTTGAAAATACGCAATATTCTCTGGTCATAAGATTTATTACATTGATATTTAGGAAAAAACGACTTCTCTCTATTCTTTGTGATATTTCTTCTGTTTTTCATTCGCATAACGACCTTTCAAAATTGTACTTACAGAGGGAGGTTAAGCAAAGAGGTATCTATCGTTGATTATTTTCCTTTCACCTGTTGGACCAGAAAACTTGTGAAGGTGAGGAGGCCGATCATCAAGGTTAAAAATATAATTGTGATGTACCATATTTCTTTAAAATTTCAAAGTCATTTTTTGAAGGATATAATAATTTCCTTGTGGTAGGCTCTAAGTCGTTATATATCGTCTTCCTGTCTGCGATTGTAGTAATCCAAGGTTACAAAGGGAAGGCAAATAGTCGAAATCGGCAGTACAAATTAAATTATGTTCATGTACACAGTCACCTGGTACAGAACTGAGACGAGAGCATTTTGAGCTGTTCAGTGTTTATTTTGGATTTGAGAGCTCATGCAATGAAAGGTCACATTAAATGTGCATAGCCTAGCACTAGGATAGTTCAACGGAGTATAATGAAATTGGGCATGCCATGTCAGACGAGTCGGTGTTTAGGGCCAAGGCTACGTTAAGATGGTCCACACATTTTATACGGTCATTATTGTAATCTGAAAGTGTTTCATGAAAAGTAAATACTTTTTCTTTCAAAATGAGGGGTCAATCAAATAAGTAGCCCAAGTATTAGCTGAGTTACAGACAAAACTTCATGCCAAAGTGATCCAAAATCGTGTGTACAGTGTGAAAGCATGCACATGTACAATGTAGCATTTGAATGTGACCTCATTGACCTCCCTATTCTTTACTGTTGGGAAGGTTGTAATTTATAACAAAATGTTTCGTCTTTACGGTGTTCTGACCCCGTAAAACTGGTATTCACACGGAGGTTCATGAATTAAAACTTACACCCCATTCTTTATTCTTAGAAGTTTTAGATGTAGTTTATAAGTTTTAGATCGATTGAAGTGATTTTTCTCCATTGAACCAACATGAAGCAATTTTAGGGCGTACAAGGCGCTTCAGCTTCATACTACATGAACACCTCCCTCTAGAGTTTGCTAATGTAATGTGAACCTTCTTAGCCTAGTCGCAAAGCAACCTACATTACGAGCGAATCAGACGCATTCTTTAATTTAATCGGAATGACGTTTTCGTATGGATCGCTCTCTTTTAGGTTTGCAGAAGAGGTACTTAAAAACGTGTCAGCAGCCAAATTTACTGAGGTTCACAAACAACTCAGATAAAAATGTACTCACCCAAGTGTTGCTAAAAGTCCAGAATAAATCATCAACAGTGATTGCAAAAAATGGCTTAGAAATAAACAAAAATAGACATCTACAATTTGCTTTCACATCGGTGAGTAATGGCGCTAGATTGCGTGTCGTCACTGTTGTGGAACTATACAATTATATGTGGAAGAGATTTCCCCTGAATTTGTATCTCAGAATTAATCATTTGAATTTAGCATCTATTATATACAAAGACCTTCTGAGGTAAGTGTGTGCCTTGTTTTACGGCCGAGGATTATATTTAAACAATTTTTATTAGCTCCGGCAAACGGAGAATAGTTTGCGAAACCTTTTTGCTTCGGAGCGTATTCATTTACACTGTCACTGCTCACAGGTTATTGTATGGAAGTGCTTCTACCGTGATTCGAGTACGCCCAATTAAAACGTTCATCACGAGGAGAAGTTCCTTTTACTAGCCACGCCTCTATTTAGAGATAAAAGGTAGGATTTGCGGAACATCTGGATCTGGCTCAATACTCTGAAAAGCGCTGATTAGAGCAGAACTCAGAACGCTTAGAGTGGTGGAGCACTAGTCGAGATGGAGGTGATTACGGAGCCCAGATGTAAAAAACTGCCTTACAATCTTGTTCACTGCGCAGGTTTTTTTTTCCCGGTGCCTGTGGAGTGTGATGCCATTCACGTGCCTGTTTTAATAAAATAGAAGAAGGGGAATCAAGTGAAAGTGACTGCCTCCGGGTGCCATGAAGGATACGGATGTATACGGTTGGGTACTTATAGTGGTAATCCCTTTGGGTGCTACAGTTAGTTGAATATGGTCATCCATTTTTAGTGCAATATTACCATACTTGATTTTGTGACATGTAGTAAGCTAGTATATGTACATGAATGGACAATGATTGATGTTACTCTAGTGATCAACTGCTCACCTTGGAAAACTCCGCCAACGAGGGCTGGCGAAGGCCCGAGGGTGAGCAATGATCTAATGGCGAAAGTTTTAGTTTAAATTTACTCACTATTTCGTATCCATACAGCTGCATTGAACTCTTTATTATAAATTTGATTCCACAGCACCAGTAGCAAATTATGTCTCTATCTGCTTTTGGTTTAAAGAAAGTTTTCCCAGTACAACCAGAATGGAACTAGACCATTACCGTCAAAACTGAAAAGGCACGCGAAATGAGGAAAGAGAGCAGGAAACGCGCACTAGTTTCAGACCTTCGTGTCCATCAAATAGGTGACAACCATAGACAATCCGCGCTCGTGGCGAGGTCAGTGGGGAAAACGAGGGAGCCTTTCTGATGACTACATGGAACCGCGTAGTTAGCCGTGACGTCAGCGTTTGTTGATCCGCACTGGAAGACATTTTAGGGCTTTGAGAAGGAAATTTATTCGTTGGATTTGACATGAACAGAGTAAAAATCTGGGATTAGAGTGAATATTCGAAAACTCAGGAAGTCTCAGGTATTTATTAAAACTAACACTTGCAGGATGTATATGTGAGGACGTCTACAGATCCCAATATACCACAACTTTCATATACTTGAACGTCCATTAGACCACAAACGACAAACAAAAATTGATTGTGGTATATTGTGTGTAGGCTTAGTAGTTAGATAAATCATCAACTATACCAAATTGGAGTAACTCATCATATATACAATATACACAGTAAAATAACCAAAAGCTGCCACCATCTAATAGCTGATGTACAGGGCTGCAGAGAAGTTGGGGGCACGGGGAACCTTGGGTTATAGGCTTCATGGGCAGCGGGTCGGGTGGGGATGTCGTGAATTTACCACTTTATATTTCAATGATAAGATTTTCACATACCACAAACTACCACAAAATATTGCAGGTTCGGGAACAACAATATACCACACTATACCACAATATTACTTGTGTGCTTTTTCCACTCCGCTATAAAAAAAAGCAGCGCTTATAGTGTATAGTATGATGGACGAGTCTCGATTTCGTACGTGGACGACCATCAGGGGCTTCATTTTTTTATTGTACGTC
>JAMKCH010085809.1:0-40985 GCA_023653785.1 Ophioderma brevispina | reverse complement strand
TAATCCTCAATTTTTTGATATGTTGTCGAGTAATCTCTACTGGTTGTATTCATATAATCCGTAGTTTCCAAAACGAGAGGTAACACGAGTTATAGCCATTATTCTGACCATCATTTACTACAAAGTCTATGGCGCGTGCAATGGGGATGGTGTGTACCCCCTTTAAAATGTGTGGAACCACTAAGGGGGGAGGGGTCCGTAAATCTGGGGCTTCTGGGGACGAGGCTATTAGCGATCGGGCCATGGACCTTTAAAATGTAAATGTTGAATTCCAATTGACATACCATGGCTTTGCATATTGAATACTGTAAGTTCATTTCACATGGCAGATTTTCCTGTTTCTCGCTACGAATTGACTCCCCTGAGACAATTTGCGACAATTTCATAAAATGAAATTTGCTCATTAAAGTGACGCTTTTTATAAGTACCTTGCCTTTGTGTTGGGGAGCAAAATTTTGAAGACACTAAATAAGTGAGCCTTTCAAGATATGTTGTAATACAAGGTAGAGGGTGTTAGTGTGTCACTTGCCTTAAGGCAGGAAGACACAATAGGATCCACTTTGTCCTCGGTTGTTGTTTGATGTCTGTTGTTGTAGCCTGTTCTTGTAGTCTGTTTTTTGTTGTCTGTTGATGTAAAAGGTTTTAAAACATTTGCCTGTAATATCCACATACTTTCATGAATTTAAACTCAAACTGAGTCATGGGTGCAACATGGGATCCCTCATTTGTTGATGGTCAAAGGCACATTCCAATGTCCAAATGTCATGTGAGTCAACCAAACTTGGTTTATGGATCATACATGGGAACCCTCATTGTTTAAGGTCAAAGGTCCATATCAGTGAAAGGTCACATCAAGGTTATATGAGGCCTATCATTCACTAACCGCAAATGTATCAGTCCAAGGACTGCGATGTTATTTTTTTTATTTACTAGTCAAAGACTGGTCGAAGCCAATTAACTTAAAAGTGGGTGTGGTCAAATACTTGGTTTTGCCGATTACTTAAGGTGGGTGACTCAATTGACAAACTTGACCTCACTTTATTCCATCAACATTGAGATTAAGGTATCGTAAGAAAGTTGATATTACGCAAAGTGAAAATTTAAGAACAAGAAAATGGTTCCTTTTGATGTTATGAATGAAAACATCTCCACGGTAGTGCTATAATGTTATTAACGCACACACTTTTTTGCTTCATTACTGAATGGCTGACTGATTTAACTCAAATTTTGTAATCGGATGTTGTAGGTGATATGCGTTTTGTCCCCCCATTGTTTTTGGAAAAACGTGTTACAAAAAATTGGAACATGATGTCACCCACCTTTAATTGCTCTAATGAGCATGGATTTTTACTTGTGTGCTTACAAGTGTAAAATGATGTAACTTTACCTGTATAAAGTTGATGAAATGCTAATTTGGCATTCAATTTTTTTAATAATTAAAAATTAGAATTACAGGTAAAATAACAATTAAAAATTGTGATTATTATTGGGTTAAATGAATTTAAATATGCATTTTGATCTGTATAGTTAAATAAGATTGATAAATAATATCAATTAGGTGATTTTCTCGCTTAATAGCTTGTCATTTGCTTGCATTTTGTTCATAGTTTGATCAGACCATTACATGATTATACTGAGTGAGTCTAAAAGAATATGCACTTGCACAAAAAGTATTAAAATAATTTCAATCTGAGACTGCCTCATTGGTTAATCATCCTACTATGTTTGAAAAAAAACATGAGATTGTTTGTTCATGTTCAACAATTTCTAACAGGATTTGTTAAATATAAGATCCAAGTTTGCACAATTCACATCGAAGACACAATGTATTATGAAAGCTAAAAAGTCTTGTAAGATTTTTTTTTACAGAGTAAAGTATGATTTTGGGAACCGGTACTTTAAGTCGAATAATTGAAACCAAGGCGATAGGGCTGGTATCGACAAGGGCTGTTTGTCGACAAGGGTGGCGACAATTGCACTCTCCTGGCATGCCGACAACCATGGAAATTTGTCGACCAATAAATATCATGGAGGAGCCTTAGCACTTTTGAAACCAGCCTATTCCAGCAATCAAAGAATTTTAATTCCCACTGCCTATTGACTTTATGCCATCTTGAATTTAACCATACTTTTACTTTCACGCCCAGTAACCTGTTTCAATACGGAATTCATCAATCCTGTTAAAATAGTTTTGTTAAAATAACATTAATAAAGTAGCCCAATGACGGCCCCAGAAGTTGTCCATCTTTTCGTAGAAATGGTTCGAAATAAGTTCAAGCAACCTCCCCTGGGCCAGGGGCTAGCAAAGTGTGGATTTGAATAGTAAAGGAGGTTTTTGGTTTTCCATACAGTGCTCAATCTAAACCTTTTGTGTTCTATAAAGTATAATAAAACACATTGAGATTGGCATTTCAAATTGATTGTCGACAAGTGGTCGCCATCGGGTTTTATTATTTACCAACATTCGACAAAGAAAACACAAACCGATACAAGCTCTCAAGGCGATACCATTTCTTTAAGTGGAATGGTGTTGGCGGTTTAAATTTGTTGGTAAAGAGTATATGTGGATTTTAATTTGCATTTTTTTTGCTAAGGATGCTTTTTTTTGGTATCATTGGATAGAGGAGACCTCCGGTATCAGAAAAGTATTTGTCGCCATTTTTTTCGAAAAGCCGTCATTGGCCGCCATCTGGATTTCAAATGGCCGCGATTTTCAAAGGATTTTGACGTTATCTTGTTCTGAGCACACATTGGAAGTCAATTTGGTGGCCAAACCTATGTTTTCAATACATGTGAGTTTCAGGAATATGCAATACTAACCTAAATAGCCATTTGTTGCTTTGTAACACCCCTCTTCCATAATGGGGGGGGGGTTATTACGCCAATTGCCCATACCCCTCCAGAGTCCCCCTTTGATATTTTCTCTTTTTGGTGTCATTGGTGTATAAACATCCAGGTATCAGAAAAAAAACAAAAAGTATTGGTCGCATTTTTTTTTCTGAAAAACGTTGGCTCCATCTTGGTTTTAATGCCGCCAATGTTTTTTTTTTTTTTTTTTTTTTTTTTTTTTTTTTTTTTTTTTTTTTTTTTTTTTTTTTTTTTTTTTTTTTTTTTTTTTTTTTATTTTTTTTGTTTCTAAAGGATTTTGCCCTATAATACTATTGGTTCTGAGCAACATTGGAAGTCAAATTTGGCAAACCTATGTGTTTTAATACCTGGGAGTTCCAAAAAATATGATCCTCAACCCCCATATAACCACGCTGTCCTTTTCACATCTCCTACATCCATGTGGTGGTGGTGGTGGGTTGTCTGGCGTGGCAGTGACTCGTTGTTGTTACGGACGCCGCTTCCTCCGCGGCGGAGAATTTCCCCCGTGATATTTTCTCTAGGGTCATGATTTGGTGTGGTGGAGAAAAATACCTAGGTATCGCCTTTTGGTCCCTTCTATGCACCAAAAATCGCGAAATATACCAGCTCCCACGGTCTAATGAAGTTATAAGTGTGCCCTGAAAATGCGGAATATGGGAAACATTCCGCTAGCGCTAAAAATGCGACAAACATGCAATTTTCGCCCAATATTGGCTAAAAGCTTAATAAACAACAATCATTTTTAATCCAAATACTAAGTTTGAATTGTATAGACTAGGTGACATGTGACGTCAACTGCCCCGTTTATGCTGCGCACCTGCAGGGCTTGTGCTTTTAAAAAAATCGCACTCAATCATTAGGATAATTCTATTGTATCTGTAGCTGATTGGCATATTTTCATACCTTCACCATGTCAGTAGACCAGGTGGCCCACCGTGTTTGTACCACTGATTTCGCATCATCTATATCCCCGTGATAAAAACATATTGAAGGTTCGCACAAACCTTCCGCATTTCTTCTTCTTCTTAAGGATAAAGGTCATCTTAAATGGCTGCAATTTTGGAGTCAATTTGTTCACCAATTAGGAAGTGAATGTCATATACAAATCCCTTACCAACGCGCTACTTCTGCCTCAGGTGCAACATGTTCTGCAGTCAGGATTGTGCAAAAGTGTGTCGTGCTTCTTGCTCCAGATCTAAGTATAACAAGGCCTAAGGATTTGGTAGTGTTTGATGAGACAGTGTCTGAGCCAAGATTATCTATAGATATGTTGAGGCCCGGCTCCTTTGGTATATAGGCATAGTGACAACTTATCGGCACTTTGGTTTTGCCAAAGTTTCTGAATTCTTCTTCCATCTGGGTGTAACAGGATTCCTTTCCATCAGTATTTTTGTGCTGATAAGCTAATAACAGAACTTCCAGCTTGAATTGACTTGTACTGATGGTGTTTCAATATTTCAGAGCTCGGGTAAGATCTGAAATCGATGCGAGCTGGATCTTTCATAATCATAACTTTAAGAGTACCTTTTTGCCAACACCATTAATTTTTACCTTCCTGCTTCTTGTGTATAGTACGCTAAATATGTTGAAGCTCCACAAACCGGTCCAGCCGGAGCCTCCAGCCAAGGCAGTGATCCATGTCTCAAGATGTCAAATGAGAGCCGGAGATTCCAGCCGCGCCGTCAACAGAACTTCCGACGAGAGCGGCAGAAGAATAATCTGCTCGAGCCGTTTGACTTCCCCACAGCGTATGCAGCAGAAGCCTGCTGTCCAACAGACCTTACTCCACCAGCCTACACATGCGATGCCGCCCCCCCCCCCCCACTGGGCCCAAAGCACCGCATGCGCAATGTCCGAAAGCACTGGCATACCCATGGCAGGGGACGAAAGCAGCCAGCAATGGTTTCCATGGTCTCGCCGAGCAAACATGTCCAGTCTCCCTGCACAGAGCTATTGCACCATTGCTGGGGCGGCATAATCAGCATCGCTGTAGACAGAGCCGGGCGGGCGGTGGCGCAGGTCAGTTGGGCTCGCACCCCATGATGAATCCACACATACTGGCCCGAGGTGCTGCTGACAGTAAGCTCCTACCAAGTCTCACAACACCCAAAAAGCGGGTTGCTGACCGCGATTGGCAGAGGCGCTCCACTGCGGGTTGATCCGAAGCATGATCCGAGGTTGAGCCCCCGTCCGAGTGAAGAAGGGCAAGGCGTCGACGCCGCCTACCGTCCAGACGCCGCTTGAGGCAAATCGCCAACACACAAATGTTAACAGCATGGGAGAACGCACTGATCCCCGATGGTACTACTCCGTTCCTCAGACGACGCCAGCCGACTGCCCGGCGGGCAGGCAGGATTTCGCCGTGGCCGAGCCTCTGTCCTGCGGTTGTGGGGCTCACGGGTGATTTTGGGGAGAGCTTTGAGAGGCACAGGCGGTGTGTAAATCGTGTCCAGAGTATGCCATCTGAGATTGGCCAGGTCAAAGATGGGCGAAGAGAGGGAAGGCAAGAGAACACTCTAAAACGTTGAGTAATAAGTGATTATCATCCAAAGAGCAGCGGTTCAAGAGCGGGGGGGGACAACTACGTCTGTGCAGAGCGTTGAACTGCGTCAGAGCCTTAGACATACACCGCTATCCCTGTGTTTGGACCAGCTCGGGAAGTCTGCAAAATTGACCACCCACCAGTGTCCTGGTAAGAATGCCTTTGTTACTAGGATCTTTTCAACTATTTAGGGCATTAATCAGCATCAATATCGGCCTCTTCATGCGTGCTCCCACCTGTGGGAACTTGATATCCATGGGAGTTTGTTATGACATACCTCTGCATGTAGCCGTAGCTAGCAGTTAGGCCTACTTACTGGTTTCGTCCGTATCTTATTAGGTTTGTCCGCCCAGTAACAAGTGAGGCCACCCTTTTGCTTTTCCTTGTCAGGAATTTTGCTCTGTGTCCGTAACTGGAGTGGATTTTTCACACAGGCTTTCTCGTGTGAAAGTTGCGTATCTGCTATCATTGAGATCTTCTTGTCCCATGTTCTTGTCATAGTTTATCAAGAATTACTCTTCCCACTACATGTACTTGTCCAACTCAACTAAATATGATTTCAGCCATTTTAAGGCTTTGCACGTCTTAACTTGCTTGCTGGCAACAAGAAATCTCTTACAGTTTTCATACTGGAGGGGCTTTTTGGTGCTGCATCCTCAGGCTAGTACTGGCCATCCTTTAACTCAGAGCACGGATAATTAACCTTTGCTGGTGCAGGCAATTATTTTGGAAAAAAATTGTATTGTGGCACCCACCCTATGTAATTCGGCAGCTTCACGGAATGTTGAAGGATGTGGTGGCATAATACGATTATCCCCAATTTTTTTTTTTACTATTGGCTTACTAAACGAGATTCATAGCCTGGAGACCAGGTGCAGGAGCTTGTCCTAGTAATGTCAGTAACCGCCAGTTTCTCACTGTAAGAGTTTTCTTGTTATAGGTAGCATGCCGGCAAGTTTAAGATGTGCAAGAAGACAAAGAATGGCCCTCCTCTGTACCTGTCTGACAAACTACTCAAGCTAAGCAAGAACCAGTACTGTAGTCAATGATACATACTGCATGTTGAGATGTCCAAATAAACTCCAGGAATACCAATCTACCACAAGTTGTGAGCACACCTGAGGCCAACACATTGATGATGACTTATTCCTAGAAGTTGAAAAGACTGTCCGGACTCTTCAGACACTCACTTGTCTCTTCACCCAGATGAAGAAATTTACTATTTTATGAAGCCAAATCAACCTCTATGAAGGGCAATAAAGCACGCATGTTTACGATAATTTAAGGGCATCTTCTTTGCCATTCGCGTTTGTTAGGGACAATTTTAAGCTGTAGAACCTGACAAATCACCACACGTTTCTAGCATTGTGGCTATAACCGAAATGTTTTCCATGTGCTGCATTTTTTAGAGCACACTTACATGTCAGGCGGAGACGTCACAATGGAATGTTAGTATTTGACATTTCTGGATAGAGGAGATCAAAAGCTATACCAACACCAAATCATAAAAACCCTTATTAAAAAAGGGGGACTGGGGTAGGGCAGTGTGAAAATGATATGGACCTCGCCCCCCCCCCTCCCAACACAACCACCACCACCTTGGGTAATGGGTATTCCAAAGCACAGATGGTCAGATTAGGAAATTACATATTTTTGAACTCTCCACCACTTATTGAAAACATACTTTTGGCCCACCAAATTTGACTTCCATGTTCTCACAACCAAAGTTATATAGCAAAATCATTTGGAAATGGCGGCCAGTTTTTAAATCCCAGATGACGCCACGCTTTTCAGAGAAAAATTCGACCAATACTTTTCTGATAACCTGGATTCTACTCTATCCAATGACACCAAAAAAGCTTCCAAATCATAAATACATCCCTTATTGTAGAAAATCTCAAGGGGGGGGGGCTGTGGTAGACGGGCAGCGGGCTTACCAACGACCCCCCCCCCCCAATGGCGAGGGGTGTTGCAAAACACAGCTTTGTTAGAACTAGGTTTATTATCATATTTTTGAACTCCAAGCAGTGAAAACTAGGTTGGCCACGAAAAAATTTGCCTGCCAAATGTTGCTCACAACCAAAGTTATAGGGAAAATCTTTGAAATGGGCGGCCATTTTGAAATCCAAGATGGCGGACAAACGGTAATCAGAAAAAAAATATGCGGACAAGACTTTCTGATACCTGGATGTCTACCACGAATGACACAAAAAAAGAATCCTAGCAAAAAAAAAAAGCACAAGCTTGAAATCATACATTAACAGCCCTTACACTAGTACCGGTTCCCAAAATCAACCTTGATTCATTTCTTAAATGACTTGCTAATTTAAGGGTCATCTTAACCCAATTTTGTGATCATTATGGCTTACATACGACAAGAAAAATCATTACTGATGCTTACTCTCATTATAAA
This sequence comes from Ophioderma brevispina, assembly GCA_023653785.1. Lineage (NCBI taxonomy): Eukaryota > Metazoa > Echinodermata > Ophiuroidea > Amphilepidida > Ophiodermatidae > Ophioderma > Ophioderma brevispina. Next base: position 33,162 of record JAMKCH010085809.1, on the reverse strand, counting down.
CATATAAAACAAAAATGGTTTAAACAGTAAACTTTCAATTTTACTAACATGAAATGTCATGCCAACATTTTACGAAGAGGTGGTGTGAATTGCTGATATCACTTGCTGTAAGCTATATCAAAAGAAAGAATAAATTTATTTTAAAGTGAAAACAATAGAGTGTGCTTGGTGAATTGTTTTAAGTTTAGTTAGTACTTGTTACTTCTGAAAATGTGTAGCAAAAAGGTCTGATAACATTGGTAGAATAAAGGTGCACTAAGCGATTTACTATCAGGTGGTCAAAGAAAAAATAAGCCTTGTATAAAGCTTCCATACAAGGACTAAGCTGATAATTATTTCGTTAGTACCAAACAAATGGTAAAAATTTCTAGTTTTGTTCTCGGAGCAAATAGGAAATTCGGCCTGTTTATACGAACTTAAAGCATATAAAAATCACCTGTTGTTTCCAACACTTAAAATATGGATGTGTGAAATTTCATGCACTGTAATTTCCTTGACAGATGAATGTTGTCATAAAAGATTTTTACAGGCTGTGCTTTTCCATTTTTTTCCCAGGAGGTGCTTCATATGTGTACAGGTGAGCCTCCAATGCTTAAAAAAATTGTCGGTTGCATCAAACATATAAAAAATATCTTTATGAGAAATTTTGAACATATAGCTTTGTTTCAGACTGCTAACTCAATTACCCAATATATAGTGAGGATATTAGGGGCAAGCCTTCAATGTCAAACATCACGCAGTGACATTATTCTAAACTGCGCAAACACAGAGTGGTCATATCTGCATTTGAAGTTACGTTTCACATAGTGACGTATTTGTACGATGTAGTGTATGTCGTTCAAGGTGAATTGCCATTTCGTATTGGGATATATTTGCTCAAAGATTTTAATTAAATACATTTGTCATTTGCACCATGAAAACTATTTTATCTTTTTCATAGATGATGATTTTAATTAAACATTATTTCAGCACATGATGTGGACAAGTTAAATGCTGATCCACTATTAAAATTAATATATGGGTGTTGTATTTCAATTGAACCAGGTTTTAATTAACAAATATGTTTTAATCAATGGGATACAGCTGATTGAAATTGCAACATTTTCAAAGCAGTTTCTCAAAATATTTCACAAATATGTCGGTGTGTGATGCGGCCAGTGAATTTACCCGGTGTGAAACCAGATAAAATCCATCGGGAACCACAGTCCAGGCTCCACAGATGATAACGGAATAACGCATGAACTAATGTGTGAAAAGCCAAATGAATCGAGTGCCCTATTCTTTACTGTTGTAGGTGGACTATAAAAACTTCTACACCAGCATTTTTACAGTAAGCAAATTGTACAAATACATAATATTTGTCTCATGTATTTTAATCTATTGGTATATGGTTGTTTAACCGAAAAGTCAGAAAAAAATCCTCCACTGTTGCAGTTGTCTTACCACAATAAAGACCCACTTTGGGCCCACTTGGGGGTTTATAGTTGGGTCATCTTGAGCAATTCTATGACTCAAGAGTATATTGACGGGCATATTGGTTCAATACAAAGTTCTTCAGTTGTACTGCATATTAGCAATCGGAAGTAATATCATCTGACAAAATCAGCAGCAAAGTATTTGATTTCATTAAAATGGGGGCCCACACCCCTAGGAACAGCCCTGAGAGTGGGCATACATATTTCAAAGTCCTGTACAATATAAGTCGATGATTAAAAACTGCACTATCAATCCTGAAGGATGGACTTCAATATACAAAATATATTATAGTGCTAGGGAATGATAACAAATGTGTGCAACATAGTAAAAAAAGGCTTGTAGATGCAGGAGAAAACATTTATTACGTCCATTTATTCTAATACATTCTAAATATCTAAAAATGGAAAAACAAATTTGTTGCATTCCCATGAACTATTCTATGCCATGTAAGATTTTAAAGATATATATAGAGTTCATAGTTCTTTGCTGCATAAAGCTGTTTGAAAGTCTCATTTTTTATGACATAACAAGGATAAAACAAAATATAAACAGCGTGACACACTTTTGACAACTAATTTGGAGTATTTGTTCCACTAACTACAATCCTATGTACATTTGATGAAATTTCATTGCGGGCAAATATGATTTTTTTTAAACCTAGTTTTACACATCTTTTTATGAGAAAAGGCATATAGAGGGCACTATACCCTCAAAATTATGAACCTTGTAGGCCTCTATAGCAATATTCTCGCAATGGATTTGTCAGATTTTTGCAGAGGTAATAGCTCTTGCATGTCCCTACTTATGTCATTTGTCAAAATTGTGTCGCCATTGCTTAAAATATCTCTAAAAATAAAAGAGACAATTTACATGGGATCAACAGCTGCATGGTTTTGTTTCTGGGGTCATCACTGTTTTTCTAATCTCAGAGGGGTCATATTTTTTTTAATTAGTATTAATATGTGGTCGTATTGACTTCTGTGGGGACTTGCTAATTGCTTCCGGCCCTATCCCATCAATTGTCCCTAAAGGACATCGCCGAATAAGGAGAGAAGGCCCTCTATAATTATCATAGTTATATTTCACCATTTTGAGTTGGCATTTTTCAACTACTTCATCACAAATGTGAGTTGTTTTTTTTCACCTCGAAATACACTTGTATCGAGAAAAATTAGAAAATTTTCTGAGAAACTTAAGGGGGAATGCTTTCTGGAAAAAACAAAGCTTAGAGCATACACCCATTTCAATGACCATTTATGACTCATGAAGGAACTCAGGAAGATGTTGCATAGCTGCCCTCTGTTACGGAGCCTGTAAGTGATGTCTAGATATAGATATACTTTTGTCCTTCATAAGTTACAGAGAGGCTAAATGGGGCATCCCCTTATGAAAAGTACCCAGATACCACTTAGCCTATGCCAATGTAGTGCAATGAGTGTTAAGATTTGAATTTCAAAAAACAATCTCACCAAGCAGATACTGGAAGACAACACAATGGCCTCATGTTAATGATAAAGCATGGCTCAGACAAGACTATGTGGTGTAGTATGTATGTAATAAAGAGGTGTTGTATTCCATTTAGTGTTCATGCGCTGCAGAAAACAAAATGGGAAAATGAGGTCTTCCCCCCATGAACCACAATGTCACTCATATATGTTGCTAGTTAATATAATGCACATCCTTGGGGGGTCATAAGTGGAAAAAATTCAATTAACCGTTGAAATCTGTATTCTAATTTACATAAAAGCGATTTTTTTTAAATTGTAGGTAAAGTGGCATTTTTGAGCACCAGCAAAGGGGAAATTTGAGCATGACGCTTTATAATGCAGAACGTTTCCAATTCGTCTGTTCTCATGGAAAATATAGAGGGCGTCCTTCTTTCCTTATCCGACGATGTCCTTTGAAACAACGACTTACTAAATTCTAGGTGTTACACCTTGTAACCAGACATCGTAGTTTTGCACATATCACATTCATATACAATAGTAGAATATCTACGAGTTATTTATGTAAATATTAAGATTTAAAAAATATTAAGTTTACTTTGATGTACAAGTTTTTATAACTACATGTATCTTGTAATAAGGCATCCTGCACACAACAAATTTACGTCAACAATTCAAATTGTTTCCATCTAAACAGTGTCACCATAAAAACTTAGCAATATGAATTTTTATGCTCTCGTTCTTTATTTAATACCTGATAAAAACTCGTGCAAAACCACTCCCAAAATTATTTGAAAAAAAAAACTAGACCAAGAAAGAAAACATATTGTGTCCAAGGATGCCATTTGATGCTGAAAATCTATTACCAAAGGTGAAGCTGTAGTTTCTTTTGTACGCACACCTACCCTGGCTTTGCCTGCTTGTAAATTTGCAGTTATGACAAAGCTAAAAGTAGTTTTGAAGATAACAAGTTTATACCGCCGATCATATGGGAAGCCATTTCAAAAGAAATATGTGTTATATCCTATAAAGAATCTAACAGTAGTACACGGGGAAATGTAATTAATGTTTTGTTTAAGTTTTTCATATACAATTTTGACACCAATGTTTTTCCAATACAGAATTTCATGGAGAATCTGAAAATCATGGGTGTCATTTTTTTTTAAAATGTGTTCTTGGGTGTTTTATCAAAGTGAGACTTTTACAAATATGACTAGTGGTCTCCCATAGAGCCTGTGGACCACAGCCATATTTGCCCTCTTAATTATCATCAAAACGTCATTGACAGCGCGACCTGTATATTTTCGGCTTCTGTACAGTAAGACGAACAATTTGGCACCATTTTTAAAACAAACCGATGAATCTGAAATTTTCCCCCAGTGTGACCTTGAACCTGTTTTGCCTTGCAACTCTTGTACTATAACCCCCAGGTAGGGCAAACTATACCTTTCAGCAATCCTTGAAAGGTACTGAACATGATGGTATACTTTAAAACATATTTCGCCCCCTTTTATATTTTGACCCCTGTATAAACCTTGCCCCCTAGAATACATCCAAGAACACATTTTAAAAAAATGACACCATGATTTTTGGAATTCTCATACAATTTTGATTTAGAAAAACCTTGGTTGCAAGATTGTATATGAAATTTTCACAAAAATACAGTACTACAGGGTTGAAAGGGAAAACTTTATGCGTTGCTCTGTCCGGTGGACCTTGCCGCTAATGAGGCAAGTTGCATGACAGAGGTTTGTTGAGTATCACCTTCAAATCTTCTTGACTGACTTCTTGTTTTACTGCTCAAATCATCTGATGGAGCTGTTCTGTTTTTTCGACCTGCTACTAGTGATGCAATCGTATAAAGATACGGATTTAAAGACGAATTGATAGGTAAAACAAAGACTACAGACCATGTGTAAGTTTGAAGCGGCAAGTCCACAGCCCCAGTTTGTGAAAGAATGCCCATGATGATGACGGGAATCCAGCATAAGAAGTCCGTACCAACGATAACCGCCATCTTTAGAGCCATCTTCATTTCCTCTTGACCATTTCCTGAATTATTTACACGGCTACTAGATTGTTTCAATCTAAAAAATATCGCAGCGTAACATAACAAAATCGTGAAAAAACAGAGTGTGTTCACTCCAAGAAACACAACAATTGAAAAGTACCATGCAGGTTTTGAACCCTCCATTACAGGAAGGTTAAAAGCTAAATTTTGAGTCAAGTCGTTAGTTTGGAACTGGAAATTCGTGGGCCGAGTTATCAGCGGTAATCCTATGCAGACATCAGATAGATCGTAAAAATCAGAGTTAGGTCCAGCAAGGACGACTGGAAACAAACTTAAAAGGAAAGTTATCAGCCACAAGAAAATAACAACCAATTTTGCCCAGAAAAGAGATAAGCGAAGCCGACTAAAGGGAAACACGGCGCTCATAAACCTCTCATAGCTTATAACACAAAGAAAGAAAACAGATGACTCGCTGGAAAGTAGAGATATAAAACCGGCAAACTTACAAATGACACCAGTTCTCCATTGGTCAGAAAAATTGAAATACTCATTGCCATAGACAACATCTGCTCCAGCAAGGATCAACATATACTCCCCATTAGAAATCGGCTGCTGCCAGTTTACCTATCAGAAACGACTGGAACGGCTTGGACTTAACATTTTTGAGTCTTTTTTCTCTCAGCGCCATGCAATAAAAACAGATTGCCAACTATGCGCTAATACCCAAACTCCAACATAAAGACCCGCAGCCGTGGTTTTCCATCAAGCTCCCCACACTTGAACAATGAGGTTGTGGTTCCAAAGAAATGCAAGACTTCATCTTGTTCACAGAAGCAGCAAAGCCAGGTGGATCATCTACATGCTGTTTGACAGAAAGATATTGTACTTCTTTAATATCATTATTCTTAATGAAAAATAGTTCATGACTATATCTCATATTCGTGAATTGAATTTTTAAAGCTGTTTGCTATAACACTGGTTAAACATAATCTTTTAATTTGAACACAAATAAACAACGCTAATATGAAATTCTTCTTAATATCAGGTAGGGCATAGATTTGTTATAAACCACGGTTGTACCTAATGTACTTCTTCCATGGTTTGAAGACTTTCAAGACCACGAAAAACATTTTAGCTTACATGGCAAACACACCAGATGTTTGGTCACCTCTCACGATAACATTAAACGAAAAGGCGAAGTCGTAATTAAAATTTGGGTTTTTTATATAGGCCTATGTATATTTAATCATTAAAATAAGGGTCGTGAATACCGTTGACTTTCTTTTCTCTGAAAACGCAGTAAATTTAATGGAAATGGAGTTAAGCAAGAAGTTACAGATTTTGGTTCGTACAAAGTTGTTAGGTTAAAGCTTGCCAAACAACTTGTCTTTCATGCTTGTGTTTTGTTTATTCCTTTTCGAATAAATGATGAAACATAAGGATAAGTTTTTAATTGAACACACATAGAAGCTCCAATATTTATTTATTTTCGTTAACGATGACACGGTATTTTCGCATTACGTCACGAACAAATTACTCAATGTGAATCGGGAGGTGAAACACCTGACATCTTTTTAACTGCCTGGCACTTAACAATGCATGCACTCCCAGAAGAAAAGGATTCTGAAGTTTTTTTCATCGCATACCATGGCCGATGGTGAATGTCGCAGCTCCATTGTTCTGCTGATGTGTATCATGATATTGGGAAAAGAAATTGAGTTCAATTCTATTTCATTTCCAAGAAAATGCAACTTGTAATAGACCCCGAACAGACGGTGATTGGATTTAGTGATTTTCAATTAATTTTTACACCAGGGGTTTGTTTTTTTCCCCGCCTGGATGTGGTTACGAAAAACAGGTATTAGGATACTCCACAGCCTAGAAGCCTTGGCAACATTGTTAACAGCTTAGCAGTTAAACACCACACACACGAAAAGAAATCTATTGTTTACCAGACCATGACATCAAAAACTTTCAAGGAAGACTTATAAATTTCCGTTCCGGACGGAATTTATTTAGGAGGGGCATATAAAAAAAAAGAGCATGATTTCATTACGATTTGTACCATGTGTAATTTTTGACTTACAGTGTATCTAATTCTTCAGTCCAAGAAATGCATCAGAGTATAGTGTAGTCAGTGGTACTTCATAAAGAATCCTACATTATTTCCAAGACAACAGACGTCATTAAGTACGAGATTGACAAATTGGTATTATATATTTTGCACCATGCTTAAGTATCAAAATTGGAAGGTTGCAACCAATTCTCTAATATACTCTGACTTGATACGTTTCTGTTAAACGTCGATTGTCATTGACAAAATAAGTCTATGTTTTGCCAAAATGATGTTAATTAAAAAAAAAAAAAAAAAAAAAAAAAAAAAAAAACATAAAAATATTTTTAAACTATTCATGTGTATCCAAAATCGTTTACACTAGTAATTGTTAGATAGTTTACAATTTTTCTAAGTTCAACAGATTTTCAAAGGTTCGCGTAGCAATTGATTCCAGATCTGTGCGAGACATGTCTCTGTACATACGAATATGGAAATATAGCACATGATGGATGGATGGAGGTGGAGGATGGAGGGATGGAGGATGATGGATGGATGGATGGATGGTGGAGGGAGGATGGAGTGGGGGGAGGAGGAGGTGGGATGGATACACAAAGATTTCTTGTGAGAATTGTTTTAGTTCTTACAGTAATCAGTAACATTATGTGATGTCACTAGTTTTGGAATGTATGAATATTAAACAAGCGCAACAGAATTGAGGAAATGGTGAGTATAGCTTTAATCTGTTGAGTGCTTCCATTAGCTAAAGGCTGAAATTTTGAATATATGAAATAATTGAGTTTGTATCACGTCAGCCACGTAAGTTATCAAGCTTACAAAAGCCCTAGACTTCGCCTCTACCATTCATTATCCGTAACGATCTGTTACAAGAAACAAAGACAATTATGTCAAAAACTCGCAGTCACTCTAGAGAATTCAAGGAAGCAGTCAAACGGTTGCTATGAAAAAGTACATCATGAAATCGAAGCGACTGTTAGTACAATCGTCTAATTTTACATGACGTGAAATATGTCATGACATAAACGAAAACAAATACTAGTGGACATATAAAACCTTCGGGGAATATAGAGGGTGGATTCTGGAAAAGGTGATGACGAGTTTGTCATGCACCTCGGACTGCTATAAAATGAATAAAAGTCGACCGTGAAGCACAATAAACACATAACGAGTGATTACAATGTGGTCTGTGAATACCATGTAGAGAGCTAATTTTAACACATTTATTAAGTATATCTAGGGATCATAACTTAATAATTCAGTCAAAAACAAAACAGGGGTCAAGTTCCCAAAAATGACTCCGATTTATGTTTAAAATAGACTCAAGGTTCGTCTTGATTACAATGATTAAAAATGGAAATTCATTTGGACAAATCTACTAGGTCTTGTTAACGTGTGAAGGGAGGCCAAATGTCAACCACCATGCAGCTCATATGGAATGGTTCAAAGTCAGAGCATATTTGAATCTATTTTTACATAAATCGGAGCCTTTTTGAGAACTTGCATGTGAACCCCATGTACAGCTGATTTGGTGACCTTCGAACTCCATCCCATCATTCTACCTTGTTATCTTGAGACGAAAACAATTGTAGACACGTGGCCAGTGACACTAAGATATGTAGGTGGATATAATTGGCAGCGTTTTACAATCTTTGACCCCGACTAACTTATGTAGCCCTTTTAATTCTTTTTGGCAAGGGGTGTGACACCGCGGCAGAAATAGGATCACTCGAAGTCTGTACCTTACTAGCATAACCACACCCTCAAAACCTTTTTCGTACTCGTTCAGCTGAATAAAATCCCTGAGCTCCTGGTCTACTAAGTTGTGACACAATCTACGGTTATGCCAATGAGACTGATTGGAATATGAGTGTAAAAACCTAGAATCTCTGGGTATTGTTAATTTATGATGTTTTTCTTATTCTATATCATTCTTGCACCTTTAGGGAGTGTCGTTATTACGTTGTGGGAAATGGAGTGATTCCACTTTTTTCGGCGAAAAAAATTCGCGTTCCCCTTCGCGTTCATTCAAAAATTCGTATATCCCCCTGATTTATGCAAATTGCTCTATTTAGAGAGGAGAATCACCTCTCACTTGTTGAAATATTCATGTTCCCTGTCTTGCTAATATTTTGCATCCTCATCAACTCCTCCATCCCCCTAAAAATAAATAACGACCCATCCCTTATTTCTCCGGTCATACGTACATGTTTAAGCTATGAACAAAAACTCAAATTTTGACAAGAATATACTGTTAAGCGAAAGAGATATGCATCGAACAATCCTGCAAAGATAATTTGATTAAATGCATCGATCTATATTGATATATTGGTCCTATAAAGGACCCTTGAGGATGACCTGCACCTTTACAAGCACAATATTGTTTTAAAATCAATCGGTGCAAATGCAAGTTCGGATCACTCACTTTGAACTCCAAATGTAGAAACCAAACTAGGTGCAAACTGTTAGAGGTAACTTACAATGTCTTTAATATCGTAGACGTTTAAATACCCCTGGTTCCAAATAGTTATATCACTTCCAGTCATTCGCTAATAGAGGGACCAATAATATTTTTGGAAGGTTCATTTAACATATCGTGAACGACATTTAGCTCTATACTTATCACAGGAACCTGTTTCAAGGAAACAAGGTAAATAAAATGAATAAACTATCACTTAACAAGGACAGGGCCGTTTCAAGTTTTACTGTGCTGGATTGTGCATAATTCCCCATAAGGTCGCACCTGAGACAGACTTAATGTTCGGTGAGAAAGAGCACGGTGTAAACTTAACTTCAATTAAAAATAACAAAACCTTTTTTTTTTTTTTTTTTTTTTTTTTAAGCAAATTTTATATTTCCGAAATCATTCAGCTGAGATTTTACATAGTAGAATTGTTCTACAGTATAAATTTAATGTCTTACACGTTTGTTTGAACGAATCTCAATTATAATACAAAACCAGAATAAAATTTTAAAAATATCATAGCAACAACGGCCTGATTTGGATTCATTATCCACTAGTTACCTCCTGTGCACCTTATACGAAATTTCATTGGCTGGTCAAGTATGATTTTCTAGAAAACATGTTACTTAACACTCTCTATGGAGAATGGCCTGGTAGAGGGCGCTATACACCGAACAAATCGCGACTTTGTAGGTCTATATCCCTCACGTCTGTAAGCAAAATGACTAGCAACTTGAAGAATCACCGCAAAAAGGGAGGTAAGTAGTATTTGTGTTGTTAGATCTAGGAGCACAAGGCAGGGGTCGCTCCGTGATTTTTGAAAAGTGGCAAAATGGCATTTGAGATTTTGGGATATGGGAAGGTCCCATGGTCTTTTATGTCCCTACTTATCAGTTGTCCAAAAACGTGTCGCCACTGCTTTAAAATTGTTCAAAAAAGTTAAAGAGACAGATGCCTAGGGTCAAACAATTGAGCTTAATGAAGGCAGACAAGGGAAATTAAGAACTTACTAAAGTTACAAATAACCTTTTTACGGTACCCTCAGATACCAAGTTCAGAAATACTCTTTAAACACAAAATAAGTCTAGGGTACAGATGATCTTAATAATGCAGCTCACTCTATCTAGAAGTGACCTTTCTGTTGAGGTGATTTATATTATGTCCAGAATTCAAAGGCGATGTAGTTTAACGATGATGCCCTTTCACAGTGACGATTTCAAAATAGTAACTTGTACCTTTAGCGTTTCTTTGGAGCAACACTGAAGAAAATGTTGTTCACCAACTAAAGACGACAAGGTTATATAAGAGTTCTTTGATGATAACAAAATTCTGCAGCTTTGTAAATAACAGTCCGGGATGCAATATTCACTCAACAATATTCAGTCTCTCGCAAATGTCCACGTTTAGGACCACAAACGGAATCCTATGATTGGGAAATGACTAGCCATTTATAGCAGAGGTTTCTAGAAAAGTATTTTAAGCACACATCGTTTCTTTCTCAAAATAGCACTAGGGATTCTATTTTTTTGCAAATTGCAAACAAACCCAGAGTTTCCCTGTTAGGGATCTTCTCAAAAATTACAAACAGAAATAGAGGGTACATGTAGTCCAGTGGATATGACGGCCGATTCATGATCTGAAGGTTGCGGGTTCGAGCCCCACTGCGGCCAAAGTGTTGTGCACTTGGGCAAGGCACTTTACCTCGCTTGCCTTGTCGACCCAAGCGATATTCGGGTAGCTGTTAGGGGTAATATTACAATCTAAGTGCCAATAGGATTGTGCGCTTGGCCAGCTGCCGACCTACCTGAGGCGAAATGATTGAGACGATTTCCTGATGGCGGCGTAATAATAATAGGGAACAGCGCTGTGATCTTAATGAAATGGTGCTTTATAAAAGCCCGTGTATTATTATAGTATTTATTATAACGGTATTATAATAAATCACAAAAATCAGGATATACTATATACACCAGTATGCAAATATGTGACATCCAAAGGTAAGCATAACTTGAGAATCAGATACTAGTAGCGCAAATAGAATGCATGTATAAATATGGTTTAATCACCAATACCAACAATACTTCGGATATTCTGTAGCCCATCACGTTTGATGATAAGGAGAAAACCTAGTTACATTTATCACAAATTTAAAAAAAAAACTTCCCATTTAAACATTCAATGTATCTTTAAGAAAATGTCAAGAATGACTCAAACTCGACTTACAGCTGTTCTGTAACGATTGGAATAGTCCCAATTATTGAAGGCCATACATCTGTACACTTTAGCTGAAGTACAGCAGTAGCATTCTTAAATCCTATACCAAAATACGAACAAGTACTATGGAGGATGGACATCGTTTTTTATCTGAAAGAAGTTGAAAATACGTATAGTAGCAGCAAAGTTCGTTTTTTAGCCAGGACGATTATTTAAAGCATTTACAGTTACTCTAGACAAACCAGCAATTTTATGCAATCAATCTGGAACAAATTGCAACAAATTTCTTTCACCATAATACATGCCTAAGAGGTCCCTTGAAAAAAAAAATCAAAATATTTGCAGTGTATCGCTGTTAAATAAGGGGAAAGATTAACACAAGTGTACATTTATTATTAAAAACAATATTTTGTTTATAATATTGTATTCCGTTTATGTAATTCTGTGGCCCAAGCATGAATCATGTATCCCACAAACATCAAAATGAGCAAAATGAGTAAAATGAAGTTATAAGCGTTATTTCTTAATTTCAATATCTTTGTTGTTTTAATACTGTTTTTTCATATGAAAGACTTCCTTTTGGACTATTTCAATATAAAACAAAAAAAACGTGGCCCCTATGTTTGCTATAAACAAATAGAAAATTAGAAAATCTGCAATGATTATTGGACTCATTTGACTATTTCCGTGCATGAAGGCGTAGCCAGGGGGGGGGGGGTGCGATTGTACCCACCCAAATCTCCAAAATTCCAAAAAGGTCCACAAAAATGATGTTTGCGAGCGAAACGAGCTAGGAAAAAATAGCGGTTTTAGGCTTTTTTGGCCAAAAAAGGGCAATATTTGGGCAAAACCAAAAGTCCACTTTTACCAAATTTACACCCCCTCTATTGTGAAAAGGTCCATGTTTTGGGAAAAAAAGGTCCATTTGGGAAAATCCCACACACCCCCCCCCCCCCAGAAAAATTCTGGCTACGGGCCTGCGTGCATGAACCAAGTAACCCACACTTATCAGATTCATTTCTGCTCATAATATCACAAATTAGTGACGGGTATATGTCAATTTACGTGTCAGAGTTTAGCAATATGCTCATTATCTATGCTGATCAATGGCGTACCAAACATACCAAGTATGACGTACCATGACTGCAATATTAAATTTCCCGAAAGTCACTTATTGATAACACAGTGAACAATTATACCATTGTTTTCGCTAATAATCATCAGAAAATTATTTTGATTACACAGAAAGTTTCAAGCCCATGCTATGAAGATTTACGTCTTGCTTCTTGTTGGACTTTCAGAATTGGGTTCCTTATTCGATTGTGGGTTATGTGGTTCATGCATGAAATGTGGAAAAAAATGCCAATTCGGAAAAATACGATCAGGTGTTAATATCTGTAACTTTAAGTCAGATACATCGTGTAATTTTGGAGTAAAAAGATATTATCATCACTCACTTTCATGATATTATCTAAAAAAACTGGAAATGGGGGATATGGAGTCATTGCATGGGACCACAGAATTGTGTTTTGCACATTCGCAATTCTTGAATTTTCCTGATCAATAAAAATAGCTTTTCTGTTATAAATTCAGATCATTTGTGCACTAGGATAATGTTTAAAGGGGATTTCGTGTGATCCAGCAACCACCTGTTTTAGTCATTGTTCACAAGATATCCTTGAGAAAAGTTACTTCACAAAGTTGAGTGGATACCGAGGTGGTAAGTAGGGGGCGAGGCTGTCGGATCACGAAATGGCCCCCTTTTAAAGTGTATCTCTGAAATTGGTATCCCAAGATACTATTAGAATATACAAGCATTTCCAATGGATGCACAACACTACCCGACGGTTAAAACTTTCAAACAAAATTTACATTTGTAAGTATATCTTCAAAATTTTAACTTATATAGTACCACATTTCAGTCATCATCCCCTGCTGGACACTGACGGTCTCCATCACAACATTTCTCCATATCATGCATCGACATTTAAGATCTCCATGTAAAACGTCATCACACAGGTACGATTCTGGGCATGTGAGAATCGTTTTCTGTGTCAGAGGACAAATACTAAATTTTAAATTAAAGTGTAATTAAAGCCTTTTTTCAGAGAAATACACTTTTTGAGGGGGGGGGGGGCTTTTTTTACCTGTTAAAGTGACTGTCGAAACAGTAGCTTGGACCGATGGGGTATAAGTCGCGCGTTATAAAAACAAATTAAATTATTTGTATTGCGATTTTTAAACATTTTTAAAATATGCACATATTTAACACTGCGTGAAACATTTACAAACATTGTTCACGAAGGTTTTTGTTTATTGTTGTGGCTTAGTTTTTGTTTTGTTTGTCGTTTTTGTTTTTTAGTTCATTTGTTTTTATGTTTGCTGACTGTTTTGGTTTCTTTCTTCTTTCTTTTTGGTGATATTTTAAAAAATTTAAAAAAAGAAAAAACCTAAAAAATTAAAAATTCGAAATTTTCAAAAAAGAAGCATTGGATTGTAAATTCATTCGACCAAATAAAAAAAAATATTAATATTCTTTGAGTTCTGGTCCGAAACACCGATGTTTTAAAATTTGGCCGTTTCTGCATCATAATTAGAATGCTAAATTATAGTTGGAGTAATAATTTCTTGGCCAAGTTACTAAGTACGCCCGCTCCCCGCCAAAACGACGCGCCATCATGTTGCACATAGACGCAGATCACGCGACAAGCCAACGCGTTGCGTACGGGGGCCAGGGCCAAGAATTATTACTCAAACTAATAATAGCGGCATCAGCCAGAAGGTTTTGATCAAAGAACGAGATTACCAATATCTGAACCACGGGAAAATTCAGAGAAAAATATACTTTTGCAAATATGAAAGTCTGCCGGAGAGGAGACCCGTTGTTGCGTGTAGCCCCAGGGAGGGGTAAAAGTTACTATGGGGGGTCAAATGTTTGAACTGCTCTAAATCTAATGTAATATAGCTCAATTAGCCTAGGTAACCAGAAGTAAAAAAAGGCAATTGGGTCACACGCGTGTGGTGCTTCCTTTCCATATATTTGGGGAAAATAGGCTAAAGGTCATTTGTTTATTCAAGAAAGGTCACCCTTTGCAATACCCAGATTTGTTGTAAAAAATATTTTTTAAATGTTTATGATACCGTTTACAAATATGAAGAAATGTTTTGTATTTTCGGCATCTTCTTGATGTTATAATGGAAGGGGTACAAACTTCCTGGTAGGCGTCTATGGGTACACGGGGTCATTATACCCCTCCCTATTAAAGTGACCAACCCTGTGCAAGAAGAACATATTTTGACTCAGTATCTTAAATGATTTTTTAAAAATATTTTTACTTTTTACAAAAAACTCTTGGTTTTCAATTGTTGACCTTTCCTTGAATAAATTACCTTTAGCCTATTTCCCCAAGTATCACCAACACATTGACCCAGTTGACTTTTTTATTCCTGGTCCCTAAAGACTAATTTTGCGCTATATTTCACTACATTTCGAGGCGTTCAAACATGTTGACCCCCATCTTAACTTTACCCCTCTCCTGGTGCCACAACGCAGCAGCGGGTCCCCGGCAAGACATTCATATTTTTCTGCTGAATTTCCCGTATTCAGTTTTATTGGTATCTGTTCTTTTGACCAACCTTCTGGGCGACTGTCTATATAATAAATAGGGTGTAATTTTTCAATTCTGTAACTTTTTTTGAATATTTGCTCATTGTTTGGGGAAGGAGCTGGATGAAACAAATCTCTCCTTGATACAAAGGAAATAATAAATCAAATAATGTGCTCTGTCTCAACTTGCTGTAATATCGAGAAGGTGGTATTTGAATCTTATAAGAATTTTTCGAGAAGGTGTATTTGTGGGGGGGGGGTGTACGACGTACGTGGTGTGTGGTGTGTGTGTTGTGTGGTGTAGGTGTGTGTTTTTGTTTGTTTGTTTGTTTGTTTCCGGTCAAGAATCGTTTGCAAGTTTTAATTCCTGAAATTTCGAGCGAATTTTTTATGTACATATGTCAGTTTGGCTCCTGGTGATTTCTGGAAGTTTTTTTAGATTCAGCTTGATGTATGTAAACTCACCACAATGTAATTTCGTCAGCTTGGTTGATAAGACAGTCAATAAATCCATCACATTCAGCCGCTTGATTCATTACAAAAACCGTTTACCACAATCAAATTCACTACCTTTGCACAAACCTGTTGTAGGTGATATCAAAGACAACCGCATTCGTAGTTAAAACCTTAATTCCTCGGGTAAAATGATTGAAAGTTTCATTTTAAAATCGTTTCAAAAAAACATGGACCTGTAGGTCATATATATTGGAATTCATATGCCTCCACTTTTACCTTAACATTTAAAGGTAGAAAAAGAGATTTCAAATAACAGGTGTCCCTAAAAATGTGAAAAGAGTGAAAAATATTAAAAAAAAAAAAAACAAATATCCCCATCTGACAAGATTAAGCTGAGAAATGTTTCTTTGGTACACCAATTGTGAAATGTTCTAATTTCAGATTGGAGCAAATAGAAAATTCATGCGCCTGTTTCCAATTGAAATAATAAGCTATACAAACACCTTTGTTTTCATTTTAAGTTATTTCTGTAACAAAAATAAAAGGTAGGGAATAAATTGCAAGTATGTCTATATGAATCACTACATATCACAGAAAAGTATTGAATGACTCCAAATCTCTCGTTCATCTTTAATATAACCATAAGACCGTCTCAAACATGATAGTTGTGTATAATCACTCCAGACAATTGAATCTCATTGGGATGTTGTATTACCAGCAAAAAACTCAAAAAGATAAAAATAAACGCACATTCTCCCTTCCTTAATTTTCTGATAAACTTACCGTTTTTAGTTACACAACTTCTTTTAGCAGTCTTGAATCCTTTCAGTTAACATATCATCTGTTCGTCATCTCAATCCAAGCCTTCGAAAATTGGACGTATGTTTACAAGCTTTTGTTCTACGCTGTCATCGTGCAATAAGTGACGAAGTGATTTTAGGTCATCTCCCCTCCTAGATTCAGAAAATCGTACCCATTCTCCAGCACAAATTCATGCTGTAAATGACACATAGTCGGTACTTGTATACTTGTCCATGGCAGATGAGGTCAGACGAGTAAGTGATCAGGGTATCCTGGGACGTAGGATGTTGCTACTGGCACCGGTGTCAAAATACGTTTATTGACGCCACATTGGCCTGTAGTGATAGTAAGGAATAACTTCAATTTTGACTTTAATAATAAATTTCAGAATCATCGTTATGGCTTTAGGATTTTTTGTTTGTTTGTTTGTTTTTTAAATTATTGATTTTTATGCTTTTATATAATTTGTTTACATACACACATATACTTAAAAGAGCACACAGACACAGGATATATAGCTATATATAGAAGCAGTCAAACGGTTGACAGCCCAGGGAGATTTAACGCTATGGCAAGGTAGGCAATAACTACAGGCATGGGGGGGGCCTACGGGGCCATTAGCTTTTGTTGAACCCCTGCCGTCTGATTTTTTTCTCTTTGGTATAACAAACTTAATATGGTATTTAAAACGGCATATATTTTCTCACGTCTTGAAATTGTTGCCAATGGAGATTATAACTATATCCTAAAATCGCCAAAATCCATAAACGGGGACTCTAATCACGACTCGCAACATGTACAGTGGGCCCAACAACTTTTCCTACAGACCTTTAAATCCACCCTATAGTCCTCACATCTCTACCAAGTGCGATTTGAACTCTACCAAGTGCGATTATATTTATCTTACATAAATTTAAAGACAGACAACTAACGACAGGATAACAACGTTTTAAAGTGGTACGGGCACATTTTCAACAAAATAAGAAATTTCTTCAATTTGCTCTCAAATGATAGTAAAGTGGCACGGGCACATTTTCAACAAAATAAGAAATTTCTTCAATTTGCTCTCAAATGATAGTATATGGAACTTGGAAGAATACAGATACACAAAAATATACCATAAAACATATAGGAGCCTTAATAAGAGGCTAAAGACATCCAGTAACTTTTTTGGGGGTTTGCGGTAACCTTAATCAACAAATGTATCTATTACACGAATATCACAGAACTCATACTCATTGATATTAAAGCCACAGAGTTCACAGACCGGTCAAACAGGGAGGATGCTAAGGGAATCAACTCTGGTGTGAGTTTTCTTGTGTGTTTAATAACACGCCATGATCCTTAGTCTGATGAATAAAACACTCCGAGGTGTTTTTTTAAATAAATCATTCTGTTTTTCCCAGCATGGGCGCTGATTTGGGCTTAATCATTGCGGGTGAGAGCTAATATATAAAAAGCTTTACAACTATGCACTATTTCAAATGTGCCAGTTGTCTCTTTTACACGTGGCGGGTTTTAATTAAAACCTCCATGTAAGATCAGCTATCGACAAAACCTTAACGCTATTGGACCTATCCTGTTTTGCGTTTTGATATATCGAAATTCATCGATCTACATCTAGTGTTTAGAGTATATAGATGATATCAATTTAACATGACGAGTCGAAAAAAAATAGAACAAACCACAATTGAGTAACTCGTCGATAGGACTCAATGGACAATCTTGTCTGCCATCACATACAGAACTGTTGACAGTGCAGAAACCTCCCAAAATCAAAATCACCATCTTTGCAAATACCTATAACAGAAAAGAATGCTGACAGTATTCTTCTTTCAATCGTAATGTAAAAAACAAAACTGAAATTAACATGAAATTTGATTTCATTTTATAATAAAAAATACCAATTATTGATGATGATAATTAAAAGGGGAAATCCATGATGGACTCAACTAAAAATGTTAAATGTTTTATAAAGATTGGCTATTTATGAGACGTAATTTTAAACTAAGACAATCGTTCTTCATTTTTAAAACAAGTATCCAATTTGTAATCTTCTTATGAGACACCCTATAATATCAATTAGAAATAATACATTAGTTTTCCCAGAAATGCCATACTTCATCTCCCAATAGGGAGAATTCCGCAGTCTTAAGGAGTTTTGGTCATTATTGTTGCCGCTATGATCTGTGGTAGTGTGATCCACTCTTGATTAATTTACATTATGCACTACTTCCTTATCACCGGAGCTCACCGGTGCGGTGCATCATCATCATCATCATCATCATCATCATCATCACCATTTATGTTGTAAGCTAAATTCTTCAGACTCTCCCTAAGGACACTTCTTATTTATATTGCTTACCTTTTAAACCGCTCACTTGAGAAATTACGAAATTAAAACCTTTCCTATTAATGTAAGGATCGCTATGAAATTTTATCCACATAGAAGAACTTTCTGATGTGGCAGTTCGTAATTTCGTTTTCCCCGTCAACTTTAAAATCACAGATGTTCCCACTGTCGAATTATTTCCATTACCAATGATAACGAAATCAAAATGATATTCTAAATGGAAAAAGATAATATATAACTCTATTTTCCTATCTCGCTGCCCTGTAACCTTACAGAGAAGATCTAGGTTGTAGCGATAAAAGCACGGGTATCCAGGAGAGGTCAAGTTAAAAATATCAGTGTCCGATTTTAAGAGAACATTAGGTCTGAAAAAAGGAAAAGAGAAATATAAGGATATCTATATATAGAATAATAATAATATTAATAATATAATAATAATGCCAATAATCACAATAACTATAATAGTGGTTTATTATTCGCTATCGTAGCCCGTACGATTGATAGTGTCAGGCTCATGGATATGTAAATTAGCTACTTATTATATTTGAACTCAAAATCTAATCAGATGAACCCGAACCCCCTCTGCCCTTCTACCTTCCACCATGTTTCATCACTACATCACAACAGCCCATACAGAACTTCAACCAATATATTATATACCTACACACACACACACAAACACACACACACACACACGCACACAAGTAGTGATTGCATAGTCTCCTCCATAACTTAGTTCCGACAAGGTATCTCAACAAATTATTGTTTAGGCGTTGCAGATATAACTGGTTATGGGATAAGATTGCTGCTGGTTCTGAGAAACTCCAGAAAGACCGCGACGCTCTCCAAGACTGGAAATCAAAATGACTCATGAGGTTCCAACAAGTGCCAGGTCCTTCAAATTACCCACAAGAGAAAAACTATTCCATCTGTATACACTGTATTAAACAGAAGTAGCTTCTCATCTTCAGCTTTTTACTTGCACCTTGTAAATATTGCACCAGCTTTGTTATTAAAGAGCAAATATCAAATCGTATTATATCATGTCATATCATATATCACATCATTTGATATGTGTCATGGCATATTATATCTTCATATACAATGTTAATTGGGTAAGAAACGGTGAGATTAAGGCGATGCTTCAGTCAAACCTCGAATTGGACAAGACCCGCGATTTTAAAAAAAGAAATCTATCAAAATCAAGAGCGAAACTCACAAATGAAACTTACAAATGTAACAAAATTGGCTTGACATCTTGGTGTAATTGGGAAAGGGCCCAAAACGTCTAGTCCGATTGTGGGAAAAGTTACACTTGAAAACAAAAATGTCAATTATTTTGGTTTTCTCCGAACATTCCAGAGATGACATATACTTCAGTTTTCATGTGTCGTGGTTTTTAATATAAACACGTAAAAAAGTTTTTAAACTGGCGAATGGATCATTGCTTACCGCGTACTATATTTATTCATAAAAGACGATTTTCGCCTTCAATCAAAGTTTAAAATGTGACCTATTTTGTTCCTTGAAAATTGTAATAATGTTAAACCAAATTATATGAGTAACATTATAAACATACCGGTACAATCCTCTTCGTCAGCATTGTTGATAATACAATCTATTATCCCGTCGCAAACACCACAATGGTGCACACAAAAACCAGAACCACAATCAAAACTGCCCAATTGACATATTCACGCAACTCCTGCAAAAATTAAATAATCAAAACGCCCTCATTTATACAAAAGGCGATTTCAAGATCCATTAGCCTTCCCACAACCATCAATCAAATTCAAATATTTATTTGAACTAAGCCATTGATCTAAGTATCGTATAACATTGTGTTCTCTCTCACATGGAGATTTTACCACGTCGCAAATAATTAAAACATCACTCCTTACTTAGTCGCATTCCCCCGTGTGTGACCTTTGACCTATGTTAGTGACCTTTGACCTCAGATTGTTCTGTTCTCAGGTCGTGTCCTTTGACCAATAGGTGGTCATAGGGCTTGCTACGGAAATTGACCTCTGGACTTGACTTTTGACCTTTTGGATCAATCTGAGACACTGATAACAAACGTCAGACTGTCCTCGACTACTTTCATGCCAAATATCAGCCCCATATGTCAAAGTATAACTAAATGCATAGCCCGACAGACAGAGAGATTTCATTTTTTTAGTAGTATAGGTAACACGAAAACGCACTATCCGCATTTACAATGTTTTTCTGAGGCTATCTATTGAATCATAAAAAATACAGCAAGTAACTTGCGTCACCCCCCTGGCCAAGATGGCAGTCTGGAACATGACCTCAGATGACCTTTGACCTTGCCCATGACCTTTGACATCATCCACACATGAAGGACCCGCTATTGCACCTTAACCCAAAGTCTGGTTTAAATCAGACTTAAACTTTTCGAAGGCTAGACCGCGAAAAACGAAAACCTAACCAAAACCTAACCAAACTGGAACACTCACATACACATCTAATCACACTACGGACATTCCGCACCCTCGCAATCATCCACCCTCTCTGCTTTCAAGCCAGGGGGGGTTAATCAAAGGAAGGTACTAAAATAAAAGAATACGCTGTACTTATTTCTACCAGTTTACTAATCTTAAGTATCCAAGAAAATAAAGTTTAAAAATCTGATTTTAAGAGAGTTTGGACATGAGCTATCGTATATTTGCCTGTCAAGGACCCTCTCCTCATCTACCTATATGAGGGTGTATAATTACTTCGAAAAATAATGGGTCGACAATCGCGTGACCCTAAGGGCCGTCTCGGCAGATTAAGTAAAGAGTTTCCCTATGAGATCAGGTACCATTTGCTGACAAATCCGTCAATTGTTTCATTCATGGAGGCATTTGTCTACCCAATGGAAGACACCGGTTGTACTCCTGTTTCCCTAAACGAATACCTGCCCCCCCCCCCTCCTTGATAAATTGTGGCAGATCTCTTTGACACCTATCTTTGCTAAAATAAGCCAAATCGGCATTGTAACATCCGGTAATATTTTTAGGACTCCTGACCTTTAACCTCGTCAATATTTCAGGAATTATCTTTTGGTAATTTCGAAAATTACTTCGAAGTCTATAATTACATAAAGCCTTAGATCATATATGTTTGCGTTTTTGTGCGACAGGGATTTATCCGTTAGGGTTGTGAATACTTTATATGAGGAGATTTGCAAATTTGAAACTTTGCCAGTAGTGGTGCTAGTCACTGATCTCTATACAATGGTTGAAACCCTGGTCTTCGTAAGTGCGGCACTGACGGCCATATTGGTCATCCAAAAGAGCCCAAGCAGGTGGTTAAGAGCCGGTCATTTATACAAATTTGTTCCCATTGAAATTTGATAAGCGACATACAGACTACAGAATCAAGCCAATTCACTGAGCTCATTGTATTTGCGTGTATGTGATGGCATGTCCCTCTAAACGTGCACCCGGTACACTTATGTTAAACAGTGTCTCTGGAATGCTATTGTGTTCGGTAGACCAAGATGTCCGCCCCGTTGCTCCATTCATCTATATACCCCTACCGAAGTCCGAATTAACCGAAGTCCGAAGAGATTATCCCAGTATTTATCCATTATGAACAAAGCCCTGATCCCGCGTGTTGATGTTGCCGATTTGCTTGGGCGCAGAGACCCCACACTGCGTGTCAGATGTACCGATTTGTAAGCGCTTTCAAAACGTACCTGTCAATAAATATGTCAATCAACCTGTGGATAATCAGAATTGCTCTCAGTAAAAACTTGCAGCTCATTCATCGAGACTATCTCTCAAAAGAAGGAACATGGAGCAAGTTCAGCAGGTATCTCTTCCTCGCGGGAAAGGCTACATTTCGACAATTACATGTACATCAAAGATAAGTAAAAGGCAACTCTACCTATATGCACCGGCAGAAAACCCACGGGTGTAAAGGCGTGTTACGGTGTGTGCCGGAGAAGTGAAATCACGCAAGGAGCAACGACCATGGTCCCCTGACTGACTTTGTATGACTTCAAGTGGGACCTGAAGGAAGCTCCATTCGTTTGCGAGTTTAGCGGAGCAGATATTCATGAGCGTGTTTTTCCATCTGCGTTTAACAAAAATTGGTCATGCAAAACGTTTTCGGATTTTGTTTTAACGTAAAAGGAACCAATAAGAAAAAAAAAACAGATTGAATGTGTAAACAAAAACAAAAAAACAAAACAAAAAAAACTTTGGAAAAGTGTTTGTAATTGATTAAAGGCCTATACAAAGTTCACTAACAGGCAAAAAAAACAAGAATAAAATAAATATCAGGTTTTTGGAACGTGTTGAGATATTAATTTAATGCCTATAAAGATAAATAAGGACCAAAGCCAAAAAAAAAAAAAAAATTGGAAAGTATTTACGAAAAAGAAAAAAAAAAACAAATTAATTGTTTTGAAGAATTTTTAGTTTTTTAAGTATTTGGATATTGAAACAGGAAAAAAAGACAAAAAATAATGAGAATCAATGAAAACATAAGTTTTTGGAAAGTTTTTGGATTAATTAATGCCATTAAAAGTTCAATAAAAGGCCCAAGAGCCTTTTTTGAAAAAAATAAAATTATTGTTTGGAAAACGTATTTTTTTAAAGTATTTGGAACAATGACTTTAAAAAGCCAATAAAATTCGTAAAATGCTTTTTAAAAAAACAATAAACTACCAAAATACAGAAAATACGGACCATTGGTCCATTATACATCATGTTCAGGACGTCATGCACTTCCAGGGCATGTCGCCGCCATGTACCGCCTTAAAGAGGTCTCGCCCGATCACTCAATCACTTGCCTGATTGAAAATCGAAAGTAATCCCGTCATTGTTATTAATTGGTTTAGTAGTGGATTGCGTCTTCGGACTTAAACAAATTCGGACTTCGGTAGAATGCGATCTAATATACAATTACTGTTGTGTAGCCTATCCATTGTATAGAGATCAGTGGTGCTAGTGCTAATATTTTGGAGATATACACAGGAGCTTGAAAGCTTGAACTGTCTGCTATCGGATCCGCCTTTCAAGCCTAAAAAAAACATGTAAAGGAGGACAAAGTTGTTTTAAATAGGCCCTTCAGGTGGAATTTATATTGGTTCAGAGGTTTTAAAATACACACCATTTGATAAGGGGGTCCAACTGCAGCCGTAACATTTGAAGTTTCAAATCCGGATCTACGGTTGCGGGGATATTCCAATTTTAGTACTCGTACATTGAAGCAATTGGGAGACCATTTTGTCAAGAGGTCAAATCTTTTATTTCTGTAATTTTCTTATTGCAACCATCCATAATAGCAGCTTTATGTACATCATAAATTATATCTTAAAAACTATACAAGATACAGACGAGAAAATTTCAGAATATCTTCCTGATATAAGCGGCTTAATACATATCATAATAAAAGAAACATCTATCTTGCGTAATATGAACTCATTTGCATAGGAAATGAATTAAAAAACTGGGTACTTTTCATGATTTTTAAGCATTTTTGCAACAATATCTCATTCTCTGTACATGGTAGATACTTCCAAAATTGTCGAAAAACACCCTGATGCATGTCCTATGTATGGTATAGTTTCATCACTCTCCTTTGCTGGATTTTCATACTAATTTGCATATTTTTCCTACAAATGCAAAAAATATATACATTTTCCAAAATGTTACTATCACGGTTAAGTATTGGATCATATAAAACTTTGTCACGTGCTATATACCCCCTAATTACTCTTAACTATTTTCAGGAATAAGCCCATCGTAAGCACTTTTGATAGAACTAATTTTGCATATTTTCTTAAAAATGTGGCTCTTTTTCTTTAAAATGGTGTCCTATAACACTGGTAATTATTGGATGCACATTAAAACTGAGCAAGTTCAATGTTTGTGTGGTTGGTGTTGTATAAACCCCTAATGAATTATTAGCTGTCTGTAGGCTACATTAACACGTTGTGTGTACATTTACAAAGTCCATACACCCCTTCTCCACTCCCTTCTTTGATGTGTGTGGTGTGTGTGTGGAAAAGGGGGGGAGGAGCTCCTTCTGCAACAGTTATATTTTATACTACAATACAATTAGTAATACACTAGAACGAATCATTTTTTCTTGTATATGCCTACGAAATTATTCAATGGATTCTTTGAACCCCACTTTGAAGCTTGAAGTCATGTGCATGGAAAAATGAACTCAAAAATGTAACTGGAACATCTTTGGTTTGAAACTCGTGAAATACAAGAATAAACTGGGAATTGTGTACCAACATGGCAGTCAGACGAAGAGCTTCGTTCACTAAATTAATTACATATGTGAGAGGAGACGTATTACGTAATATATCTTCACAAACATTATACTCATTAGTATCTTTTATTTATTGAACTGCGGAGAACGCTACTTCTTCTTTCAAACGCACAGAACGTGAAAAAATGCGGGAAAAACCTTAAACGGAAAGCGTGAGTTATGTCAATCAAGAGCTGTCAATCACAGGGTAGAGGCTGTTGTACAGATCCAATGGCGAAGATTTTCCACTTGGATTCTTTTTATTTCCGCGCGAGAATTTGCCCCAAATTACTTCGGGGAAACAATATGTTATTCTTTCATATGTAAAATTCTAAATAACTTGATATTATTGCAAAAAGATATACTCGTATTACTGAAAATGACTGCTAAAAACTTCAAAATCCATAGCTTTGGTCAACACGGTAAATTTGGAAATATTCAAAATTGGCTGAAAAGCTGATCATCTGATCTTCTCGAAAATCCAATCTGCACGAAGCGGATCCCGCAATCACAGACGAGCGGATGCCACTTTTCATTCATAAACATCATATTTCGGATATTTACGGAGCCCTCCGAAAGTGGTGCCGATTGCCAAGGCTATATTTGCGGGGTTGTCCAGGGGACAACCACAGTGCAGCAGCAAAGAGGAACACTTCTTGAAATAAACCCATCGATGAATACGTCACCCTTAAAGAAAAAGTTCTCTATACGTTTACGAAAATGGGGTAGAAGATATCATGCAATTGCTTTATTTGAAGGATGCTGGAATTGTCGCAGCATTATTTTGCTAACATGCTCTTGTTTTCGGGGAAAAAACTCAACAATAATTCCAAGAGTTGGTGAGACCACGCACAAGTCTGTGTGCAGCGGTTTCGGTCAGAGATTACGTAACAGGGGAATGAACTGCCTATTTACAACCTTTCTGATACATAGGGGTTGCATTAGAATATCAAGACGTTCTCAATTCATAAATCCAGCTATTTACACTGAACTGTAGTATTTTTCACAAGTTGTAAGCTTAAGTGATAATTTGCTAAGTAGTATACACTTATTTCCATCCACATCGTGGTTGATTAGACGAAATTGTCTGCAAGCAGTGACTGCCGATTCAATGGATCCAAAAATGGGATTTCTATACTCGGAAAATCGTCTCCATAACCAAAAGACGTGCGCAGGCCGTCCTCAAAATACACAATTTCCAGTGAAAGTTCCAATCCTTAGACCATTCCCATTATAGTAAAAAAACACTGGAAAAAAGCCATCATACGCCGGATGGTAAAAGGTGTGTGGGACATAGTTAGAAGTCAAATTGGGGTTTGCTTTAGGCTACAGAAAACTGTTTCGGTACTGCATTTACTCAAAACAAGTATAGGAAGAAGAAAAGATCGGGAAATAGAAAAGAGAGAACAATGGAGAACAACTAGGCAGGATAGGAACACGTGGATTTAGACGGAGTACAGATATAAACTTTGTCTCAAACGCTTTTTTTTAAGTACACGCCTTTTAAAATTACCCCATCCACAATTTATCTCGCCTTCTTCTTCTTCTTAGCGTATCCACAAGTCGATGGTAATGGCTGTTGTGGTGTCAGGATTTATTCAACTGAGTTTGCTGAACCTGGCCGCGTGATCCATGATACGGACGCTCCGAACATGGCCGGTTTATCTCGCCTGATACAAAACAATTCTATCGTCGCGGACACTGCATAAGCCTACTGTCGAATCCGCATAAATACGAGTCTTGAACAAAAAAAAACAACAGCATTTTAAGTCTTGAGTTACATCGAATTGCGGGTAATTAAAAAAAAGGAAATGACTGTTAAAAATGGTTGTATGTTTAAGAAGTGAATGGATTCATTAACTGGACGAGAGTATAAACATTATAAGAAAAAAAAAACACCCTGTTCCTTATTCAAAATGGCCCGGAATCCTGACTGCGATTGTTGACAGTATGTAAAAGCAAAATATTTTGATTCGTGGGTTCTAAGGAGTCGAAATACGTATTTGGTGCGAAGCAGACCCACTGATGGATTTGAACTTTTGTTATGGTGAGATACTATATCCCTAACGTCCCTAGAGGAAAATCTGACGATCACCGCCAAAAAAGAACTAGCGTTATTTTTCTTGTTAAGAGATAGGGCCAATTTCCCTAACTGAAGGCAGGGGTCCGCTCGGGATTTGTTTTTGCCAAAAAGTGCATTAAAGGCGGTTAGTGGACGTTAGGGATATAAACCAGGCTTTTTGCTACTTGAAAAGACCGATGCCAACGATAAGTCACGATAAGGTTGTTACTCGAACCACTAGCGATACTGCATACCTTTTCTTACAACTTGACCTGAATGATCTTTGACCTAAGAAGCGTACGAAAATTTTCCATTTTAAAATAATATGATAAAATATGAGGTTATTTTGGTCAAAAGCACATTGCACGGGCGTCAGAATTGGGGGATCGTATATGACCTTCCCTGTATCATTTACGCCTATGATCAGGGGGAGGGTGTACTTACCATGTTTAACTACGTGTTAAATTCATCGATCGATCCTAAACACACGGGGAAATTCCACGCAAACAAGGATTACTATCTAAACATCCAAATCCAGATTGACACTGAACTCGGTTTCTTGGACACGATGCTGGAGAAAATAGAACGATATTTCAAAGTCAAGCCATGAAACGTCATTGATGATCAGCAATTGTTGTGTTCGTTTACAAGTACTTCTGTAAAATATTGTCTACCTGCCATTTGTATTCTTTGGATGGGGGGAGGATGGTTTCAGCTAAATCCTTGTTCAAATCAGTGCTGGTTGGTGTTGTTATTGTATTTATTATCATTTATTTATGCGATGTACCCATAATCCATGTCAGATTTGCTTGTAATATCAGGTGCAATCTTAAGTTTGTAGTTGGAGTGTCAGACTGTGTGGGTGGGGCTAATTTCTCGTTGGTGTTGTTGTTTTTCTACTGTGTTGGGGGTACTTATGGGTTGGTCACTTTAAAAATTACTCCCACTGCTATTTGTTCCTTCCTCGAGGCAGGGTGCTCCCAAGGGTATCTCACGCATAAGGGTTTTAACGTATTGCCGAAACGGTTTGATGAGAAGAAAGTCACAAAGCGTGCCGAATTTCATAAAGCGTTGTTGATTTGATGAATGCTTGAAAGGTGTTTTCAATTCAAAACATAAGCCACACGCGTTGTAAAGTATCTGACATCGCGTTGCCTTTACAACGTGCTGTGAGCATTCAAAACAACGCGTTGTTGAAGCCTAACAACGCCTTTAGTGGGGGACTGTAGTGCACAGATCTCAGGTGAGTGTGCAAATCTGGAGAAAAAACTATTTGGTACACACGGTATAAGTTATGCATTGATAGTCAAAACAATGATGGAAGCACTTGCCACAACCCTTTCATGGCCCCAGCCATGGCATTTCAAGTTACACAGGGGTAAACAATTTAAAAGCACACCATAATGTTTGTTTGGTTACAAGGATTCCAAAAAGGTATAAAGTTTATACTACCTAGGGTTTAGTCTTTTATTTATGGGGTAAAAATTGTAAACATGGTGAATGAAAAAGGTCAATTTTAGTTTGTTACAGGGGTCAAAAAAATTAAAAAAGTTGCTCAATTTTTTGTAAAACGTGGTTCACATTGTTGGTTCAGCTCATAGACTGACAAATATAGGAATAGGTTTTGAATATCTTAAGTGTTTGGTTATAACCAAAATGGCGATAAAGTCAACAAAGGGGCTATTGGCAGGTTTTGGATTCTATTGACCTGTGACTCTTTTGTTGGCTAACGTGCAAAACTAAGAATAACAGATAAGGCAAAATATTCCTTATTCAATCATTTAAGCTAGGGAAAACAATTTGCACAACATATACCTGAATCAAAGCAACTTTAACTTTTTACCCATGTACACACCAAAAACTTTCCTTTTCCACTATTTTTACAGTATTTACCTCATAACTCCGAAACAGATATAAGCCATGATAGTATTAAACTATACCTTTTTGGAATCCTTGTAACCAGGGCCACAATATTTCATGAGGCTTGCTTTTTTCAACACAATCAGAGCATTTTAAAATTTGGACCCCCTGTACTAACCTTGTATAACCCAAGCTGGGGTCCATTCAGGGGGTTGGCAAGTGCTTACATCAATGTTATAGATTATCATGGCCTTAAATTCCTGTGGGTTCAAAAATTCACAATTTTATCTGGACACTCTTTCAACTACAGTCCCCTGGCTACTTTGTGAAGGCTCGCATAAGGCCAGCCATAAGTGTTATAAACGTAATTGGCCGCAAATGAGTTACCAAGTCACAACCCTTACCGCATGGGGGCAACGCGTTGTGGTTTCGGCCAATTATGATGATGACTTTTTGATGACGTATTTAAACCATATACCCACAGGCGTGGCGAGTATCAAATCAACTTGTTAAAGATCTCAATGTGTTTGCGAGAATCCACAACGCGTTGCGAGCCTTCCCAACGCGACGCGTTTGTGAATGTCCACACATAAGGGTCATATATAGCCATTCTCCGTTAAAGTTGTCAAGTTTGGCCCCAACAAATGACGAATAATGCAACATTAAGGAAGTCCTGAAAATCATTGAAAATCGTAAACTTGAATATTCTCAGAACACGGAACAATCATGGGTGATCTTAAAAATATATCCGATTTTTAGTATATTGCCTCAACTTAACACTTAAATAACGTATCTGTCGTAACGTCTCTGTCGGGGCCTTTTTGGGCGAGGGTAGCCTACGGGCTACCCGCTCTAGTCGTTTGGGTTTTGACCTCCTTATTCAAATAGCAGTGTTGCATAAAATATTCGTGCCGTATATACCCTATAAAATTATATGTATGATAGTTTTATGAAATGTTGTGCATTTTACGTCATATGGATATGTCTCAATAAGAACCCCAGCGAAACATGAATGTACATTTACAAAAAGATTTAATGGTTCAAAAGAGTAGAAATACCAAGCGATCACACTTCCTCACATGCATACCGTCTTGAGCGGTTGGATAAAAACACGACGGGGTAACACGAACATAAAAACATGAATATAGATGGCCGTAACAGGCAATCGGGGAGTTGCGGCCAGAAATGCCAAATTTAGACATCGCCATTGGCTTAACACGTAAACACGAAATATTGACGAAAAATTATGAAGTAGTATATGTTGTCAGGAATATGTTTTGTAATTTGTGTGTGATTTGGTGGTTAACAGCGTCTTAAATCGTTATGAGTGCTTTGAATGAACGGATGCTTAAATGTTACTGCCCGTATAAGAAATAAAGTTTTTTCATCTTGATAGAAATCTGGCGTGCCTTCATCCCAAAACCCCCATCCTGTAAAGTTTCGCATCCAATTTTCATCCAGTGGCTGTGAGAGCTAAAACGTGATTTTGTAAGTGCCCTTTCCTAGATGCGTATGACCTTTGATCTCAGTTTTAGTAGTATAGATTATTGCAATTGCACACTAAATGTGATATTTACGATTCAATACGATGACAGGTAAGATGTCATGACGTAACGAATGTTCTAAGTGTGTATATGAATTGAAATAGTGCAATGCGTGGATGAACATTTTGAAAAACATTTTGAAAAATTTAAGTCTTTGGGTGACAGAGAAATTTAAGAAAATTAAAATAAGTCATTGAGGTGCAATGTTGCTGAACGTGGGAGCTTACATTTTGGAAGGGCTTGTATAATATTTAAACAAAATGTTATTGATTCACGTGGGTACGTGTGCCGAATCCTGTAAAATACTTTACGTCCGTCGGCATGCAAAATATCTGGAATTGCTTCTTCCAGTTCTGCTGGTGAGTCTGCAGGGGTCAATCTGGTGGGGGTAAGTATAGCGTTGATTGTTTTCCCGACTAAAGGTGTATTATGTTCTATAGTATGTTGATTGGTCACATTCTTCCCTTTAAAAATCGTAAATGTGTTAAATATTTACGTTCATGTATGCCTCGGCTAAGTATGTGGACAAAAAAGGTCACATGAGTCAAAAAACTCCCTTCCCATGTACCTTTTACATGGATATTTCCCTTGACTCGCCCTTCCTTTTTAAAGGATTTTTTATCTTAGTCGTGCTTTCCTTGATGAAAGTACGTGCGTCACCGACTTATCTCTATACGTATCAGTTTTACTCATACTAAAGCATGGTGTGGTATTCGACTTATGTATCACACCATATTGCAAGAGCGTAGCAGGAGGGAGGTAACATATCTGTCGCGGTGTGAACGTAACAGGAGGGACTTCTTTCAGTACTAGGGCTGGAAATTGTTACGTTGAAACTAGATTTTTATGAAAAACATCGTATAAATAACATGACATTCTTCTCGATTTATCACATAGTTTGAACATAGTATTCAGTTATTTTTAGCAATTTTGTATCCATTCGAAATATGGTAAGGTATCTGTCTGCAATATTGGCGACATGCTCTCAGAGAACTTATGCGAAACTTAATAATCCAATATTATCATGTTTTAACTTAACAATTAGTGATATAGAGGCGATAAAAATGCAATGCAATCTGTGATATGCGCTCTTGTGTAACGAGCAGGGACACATTTTAAAGAACGGATATGGGCTGGCGACATGGCGAAAAGCAAGAATTATGCATCTTTAGCCTTATTGCTTGATACTTTTTCATCCGGTTACCAACATCTAGTCCGGATCATTTTGAAAACATAACTCGTAAGTAAATTTATATTCATAAACATTCATTCTTAAAGGCCAAAAACAAGCTTTAAAACTGTGCATGACTGTGAGGGACCTAAAAACGACTTTTTGAACACTTTATGGGAGAATGACCTAAAAACGTATTGCCCCAACGCGTTGTGGAAATCAACAATGCGTTGAGGTTGGCAAACAGCTGATGGCAATTGTGTGACATTTTTAAAACAAATACCCACAACGAGTTGCGGGCGTTCACAACGCGTTGCAAACTTCACAAGGCGTTGTGAAGGGATCCACACAAACAACCATAAAGTCATAACGTTTTGCTGCAAAGTGTTGTGAAGGCCGATTATGACCCTTTCGCTTGCGATACACGTGTGCTTCTTTTTTCAATTGCAAATTGGTTGTCCTCACCAACATGGTACAGATGCTCCTCCTATTTTTGATGTCCGAATGATTTTAATGTTTTATTAAGCTTTTAGTATGTTGATTTTGTGCAATTGTATCTTTGAAATTGTTGTTTACCTAGCAAATGAAATGGAAATAAAATGGACTAATTCTTATAAATTCAAACCTTACCAGTGTTATTACTAAGGATTCTGTGCACTTGTAAGAAGAAACCTTTGAACGACCGAAAACGATCTGATGTAAACGTTATCCACATTACATGGCCATCAATTGTTATTTTTACTTGGAATATATAGCTTAGCCTTGCAACGGTACTGTTGATGGTTACTTTATTCCCAAAACCTATTCGCAAGAAGTCGGAGTCCTCTTCAAGATGGAGCTCAAGAATCTCGACAAGAAAGCTACCATTGTCCTCAGGATTAGAATTCAGTATCCACGACTGACTGGAAAGCCCGGGGTATGGATTAGGGTAATTTGGCGAACTGATGTTGATGGTGGTGTCAATAGATATGTTTGATACAACTAAAATACACGAAATTGATAAATAGTATTAATAAGTAATCGAATATATTTTAAATATTGATAAACACCAACAGTCGAAAAAGTTAAACATTGACATGTTAAGATAACAATGAAGCAGATGATGATGATGATGATGATGATGATGATGATGATGATGATCACTCACTCTGGACTTAGAGATCTACTGTAGAGGTGCACTGGTGTATGGAACCAGAACTCCTGACTGTTATACCTGGTAGTTGGTTGGAATTGGGCATTACATGCGTTGCATTGGATCGTCTCTCACTTACATGTACTAGCGAAGAGCAGTGCCTTCATCTGACGTATCATGGCACTCTGAGAAGGAATTACACATGCCACTTTCATCTCA